>WYDI02012793.1:0-27283 GCA_009867235.2 Psittacus erithacus | reverse complement strand
GTGGCAGCAGCAGTGGTTTGTGTTATACCTTAGTTACTGGACTGTTCTTATCTCAACCCACGGGAGTTACATTCTTTCAATTCTCCTCCCTATCCCTCCAGGAGCAGGGGGCAGAAAAGGGGGGTGGTGAGCAAGAGGCTGCGTGGTTCTGAGTTACGGCTTAAACCACAACACAGGTACATAGCAATTCGCGTTATTATACAAAGGCATGTTTGCTATTCATTGGTATTAAAAGCACTGATGTATTACAGAACAACTATTACCATCCTCTGAGGACACAACTGAAAGCAAGGTGCTTGACTCAGTAATGCTGAAGAGCTACATGGGCACTTGTACTGAAATTGCAGATTAGCTCCAGGGTGGTTGGGGTGGGAGCTCCTTTCAGGCCAGAGATCCTACAGCTGAAAGGAATGGGTTTTTTTTTCAGTTCAGACCCTTCTTTTCTCTGTGCCGAATCATCTCCTCAGCTGTTTCAGGACACATCTGCTAATGTAACCCTACGTTGTACTCCATGTCCCAGAGTCTGTGACTCATTTCCAAGTTTTCAAGCTTATAAGTTTTAAAAATTATGTTTATGAATTTCTAACTCTACTGAAGGTCTGCAAGATCAGCCCATGATTTTGAAACCTCTTTTCCAGTTCCTTTCAGATGTAGAAAACCTTTCTATTGCTGGTTTGGTTCTTTTTTGGGGGGTGTTTTTTGCGGGGGAAGTTTGTGGCTGATTTGTGGTTTGGTTTTTTTTGGGGGGAGGACAAAGAAACGTTTATTGCATAGGAGCTAGATCTTTAGGTTTATAATGACATTGGGTATGCATTAAGAATCAAACTATTGAAGTTTTTCTTGTCTCAGCTTTACTTTCTCTATGCCTGTGTTCAGAGTTTCCCTGGGGTTTACTCTGTCATCCTGATATTTTTTTCTCTACTGGTTTATTCTAAAGAAAACAAACCTTGCAATGATACTTGAACTTCTGAACTTGCCGAGTTTCGAATGCATTTAATACCAAGCAACCTTTTGACTCAAAGTTTATGCTACAGTGATAGCTGTAACTATTAGACAATAGCAAGGTAAGCAAATATTTATTTAAACAAACATAAGTGGTTGATTTGTTGATTTCTTTCCCATAGGCAGTTGCTTGTAAATTTTCTAAAATCAGAGCTTAGTATTTCCAGTCCGTGCTAAACCATTGTCTCCACCTTTACCAATTAAATCTCAAGAGCAGTTGTAAAGGAGTTGCTTCATAATTTGAAAGCTAAATATTTTTGTACTTTTTGTTGATAATAACTTTTTAGAATACCTTACTGACATAAGAAAGTATGCAGGCAGGTTTCAAAGGAGTCAGGATCCTCTGAGATTGCTGATCCTGCAGTTTCGTACAAATGTGTCAGTTCTGTGAATAATTTTATTAATTGCTAATGCAAGTAAATATTTGCCTTGTCTAATAGTATTTGATTTCCAGTGCATACAGTTTGAGATAAGTATCAGAATCAGGTTTTTTTGGTGAATGACAGAAAGGTGTGCACAGCAGTACAATTCCCACTACCCTAGCAACTTTGAATATTCACATCGTATCTGTGTTCATACATTAGGGCTGGCTCTCCAAGGGAAAAAAAATCAAAGTCCAAATTTATTCTTACTGTATATCTCTAACCAACAGGTTAAGCACCAACAGGTGCTTATTTTTCATCCATGGTTCTGCAGGAGTAGATCAGCTCACTTAAGAAGGATCAATAAAAAATGCTTTTTCAATGGAGGAGAGCCCCAGTTCTCTCCTCAGTGATTCTGTAACCACAATGACAACAAAAAATCATCATAATGCAGCAGCCACAGGAAGGGGGAGGAAAAGGGAAGCTACACAGATTCCCATCTCTTATGGGCAGGCTTAGGCTTCTAGATGAGGGTTTTTTTGTGTGCCATCACACAGTCACATTCTAAACAATTTCTCAGTGACTGTGGAGTTCCGTACCTGTACAATTTTTTAACAGGCTGAAGAACTCTTCCCAACATATTAAACTGAATTTCATCTACTTCTTCATCTGAGAACAAGTCAATATAATGTAGGCAATTGTTTGGGCAATTTATTCCTGGAACTAATATTTCTGTGGTATGCGTAAGCTTTCTTCCAATCACCAGTACTATTTCTTCCAGCTTTCTTGTTGCTTTTCTTCAGTAAACCTGCACAGCTTATGGTTTGATTATCCAGTCGCTGAGGAATAGAATTGTGCTGATTACAAGGCTATCAGCATTTTCTGCTAAGGGGTCCTGAGGGCTTTGTTTATCAAAAAATGCTGCTACATCTCTCTTAGTGCAACTGAAAAGAAATAAAACTACTCAGAATACCTCGAAATCACTTTTGTCTGTAGCAGCCTCTAGGCTATATGAAAAGCTACACTCTAAAGCTGTGCAGAGCATTAAGGCCTAATGGTATTTAGTTATTAGCTCCCAGCACATTTCCCTTTAACTCTACTGCCTGATCGACATAAACCAAATATGCTCACTCCCGCAGATGCAGGCGTGTGAACTCCTAGCGATCTTGAGAAGGGTGCAGAAACTTAGGGACTTGTAAAAGGCTGGTGTATGTAACAGTTTTTCTTGAGAGCTGGTTACAATATAAATAAGCGTCAGTGGTGAAAATTCTGCCCTCAGCTAAAAACGTGTGTGGCTTGCTAAGAGTAGGTGTGAGATTTTAAAAAATCTGGCGTGATATAAAAATGTCTACAACTCAAACATCTGGTAGCCGGGCATGTACGTATTGCTGAAAAGCAGCTGAAAAAGTTGTGCTTGCATGCAACTGGGGAAAGTTTTAAATCACTCCTTTTTGTTAATTGGGGTAGTTATGTTTGACCTCATAGAGGATACTCAAAAGTAACTTTCAGTGACTATCTTGTAACAACATCATAAATCAGTTACACGTACTTCCCTCTTCTGCTTGCATGGAAGAAACACAAAATCATACACTGCTCTCTTCTCCTTATCACATTTTCATTGTTGTTATGCTTCCTTACAAATGAATGTCATCTTCAAATCAGGAGGGTACCAACTGAAAGAAACCCAAGAATCAGTGCTCTGTAAGAACCAGGAAGAGAGTGGATATTGTGGTTTTAGGTAGAGCTAGGAATCTGGAAAGCAGCTGCAGTAGGAGAAACTTTTAGATATTTCAGAATGATATATTTTATTATGTGCTTTACATGGAAGTTGTAGCTTGAATTAAAGTGGCAGTAAGTGTAATAATAATAAGTTCTAAGGAAGCAGGGCAGATTACGCTTTAGGGAGAACATGACCAAGACCATATCAATGTAGGTTCTATGAGGGAAGTAACTTCAGTTTTTCTACTGTTAAAAGTAGTTTTATTTCAGTGGCTTACAGTGGCTTTTGGGGTATTGCTGATACGGAGAGAGAACTTCAAGGCAGGAGACTAGATACTTCAGTTTTACTCCTAAAATACATGTATGCTTTTCCTTAACTCTTTCTAGCTAAGAATATGTGCTTCCCTACTACAGAGCAACTGCAGTGGTAGAAGAGCATTGGAACTTCTGCTGTCATTCACTCAAAAACTATGTAAAAATGAGAAACTGGTGTTTTTTCTGGGCCTTCATTGAGCATGGTTGTTTTAATCTGTGAAAAATGGAAATGGATTTTTATTTGGTAGTAGTTTATATCCACTTTTCTTAGGATTAAACAGGTGTGTAGGATACAGAGATTCAAATAGAAAGAGACCCCAAATGTTATGCATATTTCAAAATTGGGAGATTAAAATAAACTCAGTTTTGCACTAGCAGTCATGTGTGGCTTTCTCTTTAGGGTGGGTGGTTGAGTTCCTGTTTGTTTTGTTATTTTACACAGTGATAAAGTTTCCAGCTAACTTGTGTATTTTCTTTGCTAAGCTGTGTACTTTGTGCATGTCATTGCTCAGTAACTTGCAGTAGATGCGCTCCTTAAAAGGAATAGATCCAGAGAAACTTTCTTACTGGCCCAAACAAGTTTGATAGGTTCAATGACCCCAAATACTGGCGCAGTGAAAAATATCCCAGAGCCAACCACCTTCCAAGTACACATTATTTAATATACTCTTACCCTTCAACAGAAAAGCCTAGATTAAAGGATGCTAATTCAAGTGGCAGCCAGAAAGCGAACAAGCAATTGGATAAAAAACACAAACTAGTCTAATTCTCAAAAGACAAAACTGGTCCTTGCAGTAGGAGTACTTTGAGAACAACCAGTAGTAGTGGCAGCTCAGGTTTCTTTCTAACAGATCTCTGAGACTTACCATAGCCAAGTTTTGCTAATTTAATTGCATGGCAGGCTAATCTCATCTCTTCAGTGTGATGTTACCCACTATACTAATACTGCTTACAGCCAAAAACCGATGAGAATAAAATGAAACTGCTGGTGTGTCTTATCTCCTGAGAGAAATAAAAAAGACATTAAGCAAAATAAGCAAATAAGGAAGCAAAGGAATTTTCAGATTGTTGTTTATGTAAGAGGAAGGATAAGAGAAAAACTATTCTCTTAAATTGTAAAGATTTGACCACGTAGTACAGTTTTCCTAACTCCACACGTGTGCTGCTGTTAAGATTTTCTAATGTTCTGTAAAGTCTTATGGTGTGCAGGATTAAAGGAGCTAATGCACATTTAACTACAAGCCCGTGTTCCTGTTTTGTAAGGAAAGAAATCCCATATTTTTACAATTAAACTACTAGATAGAATTAATACTAAATAGAATTAATGTTACATAAATGTTTCATTATCTGTGGAAGATTTAAATCCACCATCTCTTGCTATGGTGATGAGGCCTCACAGCAGTCTTTAAATTCTGTCATGTTCAAGTGTTTTACGGTGCTGATAAAAACACATTAAATAACCGCAGCTTCAAAGAGAGACTTAGAAATATACTTAATTAAAAGGTGTTTTGGAAAAAATACATATTCTTGTTGCTGATGAATACACTAAAGTTTTGCATTTTTGTATTATCTAACCCTAACCCTAAACTTCACTTAAAAAAATGCATTACCTCGCAGAAAATCCTGTTCAGATGGACTGTGTTTACTCCCCGTGCTCCACAACCCCTATCTGAAAGGCAAGATAGCAGTGAATCCATTTTGACTGGATCACACTGCAATTGTGGCAGATCTGGAAGAGGAAGCCTGATTGCATCCTTCTTGTGCTGTTTTTCAGTTTATCATAAAGTATTCAGAAACATTCAGGTTTTGAATGTTTCAGAAAATTTATCAGATGTTTACTTGTGCTGACTGATGGCAGTGTTTAATTAAACTACAGCTGATGGTAGCACAACAGCAGAACTGTAACAATCTTCTGGTACTTCTTTTAGAGTTCATGACTTATTAAAATTTCACATGAAATAGAAAAAGACCTCCTCAGAAGTTTTGGCTACAAGTTGTCTGAGCCTGTTTTAGTTCCTGCTCAGTATTATTCACAATTATCCCTAGTTACTAATGGGTTAGAAATGCTTAATCCCACCCACGTGGCAGCAGTTCACTATGTTCTCTTCAGGCATATACCAGATGATAGCATCTGATATGCCTGCTGCATAATTTCTTCATCCTTGTGTTTTGCCATTTGACTGAAAACCACAAAGGACCTCTAATATTGCTGATATACTTTAATGTACTGTAAAGCATTTGCCCTTTTAGCATTACTTATCCTTAAGAGCTTTCCCTTCCCTTTGCTATTAAGTCAAGATGAACCTTTAGCCAGATCTGTGTTGCTATGGAATATCTTTTTGTTGATGTAATAAATTCATTTAAAACTGTGTTTTTTCTTTGCAGTACTCTGTGCTTATTTTTATTCTATACATCACTCCTAATTTTTCCTAGCTTTTGTCAAGTGGCACATTTGAAGTATCAGGTACATAGATTAATTCCAGGAACTCTTTTGACTATAATAAATGCAGGGAACTGGAGTTGTTTACTATAGAGAAGAGAAGGCTCAGGGAGGACCTTATCACTCTCTGCAATTACCTGAAAGGAGGTTGTAGTGACATGTGGGTCGGTCCCTTCTCGCAGATAACAAGTGACAGGACAAGAAGTAACAGCCTCAAGTTGTGCCAGGGGAGGATTAGATTGGATATTGGGAAAATTTTCACCAAAAGGGTTGTCAAGCATTGGAACAGGCTGCCCAGGGAAGTGGTTTAAGTGACTGTACCTGCAGGTATTTTAAAAAATATTGTGTTGACATCCACCGAATGAAAACCACATAAAATATTGGGAAAAGGGTTGAAATCCTGCCTTTAGCATGTGAGTTACATAGAAAGTGGTAAGCATGAATTAATGTGGTTCACAGTATTAAGATGAAAGGGAAAGACCTAGAGCCTGCAATACAGTTCAACAGCTGTAAACAGATTTTTTTAAAGGTGAATGCTGCCTTTTGTAAATATACAGCCTGCTCTCTAAAAGACCATTGATGCATTTAAGATCAAGCATTCACCATGTGGAGATCTGCAAAGCAGTGGAAATAGAGCAGATAATTTTTTACCCATTTGAATTATCACAAGGCTGAGAAACATTAATGAAGACAGGCTTTTGGATTCCTTTAGTTGAAACAAGTGAAGAAAAATAATCTGGAAAATTAGTAACAAAGTTTCTCAAAATATTTGAAGTAAATATTCAAGAAGAATTAGACATGATATGTGAAAGAAAGTTTGCCTTAAAAAATTAAAATAGACGCATAGAAGTTACTAAAATACACATCAATTATTTTATATGGAAAACATTAGGGCTTCTGATAATGTCAGCAGCAATGCCGACTCCTGTCCGTGTTGATTGATTCTGGGAGGAAAATAGTTGATATCCTCTAGTGAAAAAAAAAAAAAAATTCAGCTGGGAGGAAACTGGATTATTAAAAATTACAAAAAATGTTTTTCGCTTAAGGGCACAAAGCCACTGCTCAGTAGACTTTATCATCGTCAAGCTCCTATCAGTGAGCTCCACAGCTCAGTTTGTAGGTCTGCTATCATGAATATCATTAATGCAATTTTGGTCCTAGCCTGGGTTTGACTAAAAGGGATCTGAAAGGGGAGCACTAATTTTAATGCACAAGCATGGAGGAATGAGGCCTTTCTCCTGTGATATTGCATGTGAAATATTTGAACCATGCCATTTTAGAATTACTGCTACTGGTCTATTTCTCTTGTGTTGACCTACCACTTCTAAAGCTACACCTATTCCTACTGTTAAATTATTATAGAATTGTAGAATCATAGAATGGTTTGGGTTAGAAGGGACCTTACGGATCATCCAGTTCCAGCCCTCTGCCATGGGAAGGGATGCCTTTCACTAGATCAGGCTGCTCGAAGTCCTGTCCAACCTAGCCTTGAACACTTCCAGGGGTGGGGCATCCACAACATCTCTGGGCAGCCTGTGCCAGCCCCTCACTGCCCTCACAGTAAAGAGCTTCTTCCTAAGTTCTGAATTATATCTAGCCTCTTTCATTTTAAAACTGTTACCACTCATCCTCTCGCTACACTCACTGGTAAGTGTCACTCCTCATTTTTTCCTGTAGGCCCCCTTTAGATCCTGGAAGACTTCTATAGGGTCTGTCTGGAGCCTTCTTCAGGCTGAACAAGCTCAACACTCTCAGCCTTTCTCCATAGGAGAGGTGCTGCAGCCACCTAATCATCTCTGTGGCTCTTCTCTGGACCAACCCTAACAGGTCCGTGCCCTTCTTGTGTTGGGGACCCCAGAGCTGAACCCTCTACTGCAGTTGGGGTCACACAAGAGCTGACTAGAGGGGAAGAATTACTTCCGTCAACCTACTGGTCACACTCTTTTTGATACAGCTCAGGATATAGCTGGCTTTCTGAAATTATTTTTCGTGTAAACTGAAGAGAACTTTTAAAAATCATGGCCTTATATGCAAAAGTGATTTTTTTTTTTCCCTATTCCTTGGCAGGAATGTATTAAATTCATCTGTAATCAAGTCTGTCACTTCTATTCAGAACTGTAGTCTTTCAGTTTCTGGAAATACTTCATTCCAGCACACTTTCACTCTGTCCAACAGCAATCTTAAAATCTATAGTCAACAAATCAAACCATTGTGAATGCAGCTTATGGCATGTTCCCAGGACCTGCATCCATGCTCCTGACTCATTATGATTTTGCAACAACTGCTTTCTGCTACTCCAAGTAGCCAAAATACATTGATGTGGTGGCATTCAGAAACTTGAGATTTGTTTTAAAAGGGTTGGAAGAATTGAGGCAGATAGATGATCAGAAGACATTTCCATGTCTGACAGAGGACTCAATAGGGGTAGAAGGAAGAGGTCAGAATGAGACACAGATACATGAAAAGCCTAAGGTGGTAAAACATTTTACCACAGTGTTTATTAGAGCTGCACAAAGCTTGGGATGTAAGCCATTTTGGTGTGTCAGTGCTAGAACTAGGAGGCCACTGGCACTCTGCCTATATTTTGCATAATGAACTTTCCTGTGAGACTCATTTATTCTCATACCTCTGTCCCTTATCATTCTCTGACACATTTCCTCGTGAGTGTGGCTTTTCAAGTACTGCAGATAAACTAAATACACTTGTGACATCAGGCACTTTACTGAATAAAGGCCTGCATTAGATTTCCAGGTCTGATGTGTCATGGAGAAGAAACCCTCTTGACCTATTACAGCCTTCACTTGCATTTCACATAAATAATGGTGTTACAGCAAAAATCTTTACCATACTTTTCCTTACATCTTCTGCTTTCAAGCTGTAAACATTTATTTAAAAACTCTGAATTCAATAGTGCATGAACCTGAAACATACACAGTTTTACTATGTTATCTGAAATGTAAAAAATAAGTTCAGTGGCCCAGGTTGTGAAAGGCAGTGAAATGATAGTTTGTGATGTGCTGTCCACGAACTTACTAACACGTGCGGGGAGAAACTTTGGTTGAAGGAGTATCTACAGGCCGTGCATATATCGCACCTCCCCTCATTTGTGAGTTGGGTTACATGAAGGATGGCATGCATCATATATTAAGGGATGAACATGCATGCATGTTCTTCATAACCTGAATTATCTTGGATTACTGGCAAAGTACAATGTTTCTTGTAGTCACACATACAGCCACATTGAGCAACTCCAAAAAATCACCTCTGTCATGTTGATAATAACTTGAAGATAGATTTTAAGTGTCCGTAAGACTGGATGGCAACCAGGGACTTCTTTGTTGGAAGCAACAGACAGAATCTGTCTGCCAGATGTGCTGTAGTTAGGTAATTGTGACCTAAGGTCACTGCAGTTGAGACCTCTGGAAGGGGATGGATGGTAACTAAGAAATGTACCAAGCTGAAAAATAAGTCCACTTTTCGAGGTTGATCTGCCTAGTGGAACCCCATTTCAGGAGCTGAAGCCGTCAGTCCTTGCTGGAGAGAGCTATAAAATACAGAGGCTGAAAAGCATAACCTTTCTGGATAAAGTGGCAGCAGTTAAGCTAATACTCTTGATGAACCTAAAGGGCAGCTGGTAAAGTAATGGCTAACACAGTATTCATCAGATTGCATTTGCCATGTGTCAGAATTGTGGGATGTAGCCTGAATTTTGTAAGTCTGAGACCGCGAAGATTCAGGCTTTGACAACTAGTAGGGTGTGGCAATTCTAATGGGAAAGTGGCGTGCACAAGTGATCTCAAGGAGCTTTTGTCGGTTCTTAGTTAAAAGTCATCTTCAGCACTTCTTCTCCCCAAGAACACAGTGGGGAATTATATTGTGCTACTGAGAAGTGAAGAAAGCCTTTTAGAAACAAGGAAGTTGCAGCTGGATAGTTAGTTAGCCAGTCAGTCAGACCCTTTTGTAGGCAGACTGTACGGGTACACTGCACTGATACACTTGCTGTACAGGTAAGATACTTCTGCAGCCTATGCATCCTCAAAAGGGGACCACATAAGGAAGTAATGTTATAGGAACTGAGGAAGCAGAATATTGTCTTAAATTAGTTGAAGAGTCAGTCTCTGTGGGAGTGTTTATCAGTAATTTTTGATAGATTGAAGCAGATACTAAGAAAGCATGAAAGTGTAACTGCGCAAGGCAGATTCTCAGATGTGTGACGCTCTAGATCTATTAAAATGTATCATTTTTAATATTCTGTCCTTAACAACAAAATATAAAATAGGTGTTTTCTCTTTGAATACCAAATCTAATCAAAATACATCTTGCTAAGTTTACCAAAAAATGCCTTTCTTGATCTATTTATGAGAAATAGATGCTTCATTAACTCCTATATCCTTAGAACCTTGGTGGTTTACATTGTAATTTTTCTGCCAGGAACAAAACCCTTTGAATTTCTGGCATGATTTTTCATCATCCTGGTAGATGACCACCTTCAGTTTTGTTTGGAAAAGTGACTGACATACCACTCATTTGCCAAGTACTTGTGAAATTTTAAAATTCCTCAACATTTAATCTGTGCCTACTGAGCACAGGGAGAATTTGTGAAAAAAGGTACCAAAGAAGAGGGCAAGGCCTGGAATAACATCCATAACAGCATGTTTCATTTACTTTTCACAGGCATTCAGTATTTTTGATACTTTAAGCAGAATTATTCATTCCCCACAAATAAGTCCATGCAGTTCCAGCAGAAATGAGAAAATACCTTTGGTATTGGAATTTCGTAACTGTAAATTGCTAAGAATCTCAGGAGAAGCCTGTTGTGCACAGCAATGGTCAGGGGCTTTTGTGGATGACTCATTAGGAGGCATGTAAGCTATTTGGTTTATTACAGTGTGTTTTCTCTGTAAACAAAATGAACTGCACTTCTGTAAAGCTACCTGGTTACGGGTTCGCTCATTGTGAAATTGCAGCTGATCTGCCAGTACTGATCTCCAAATTCTTTGGATAATCATAATAAATTGCAGTCCTCAAATCCTGGACTCAAGACTAGATGTTTAGATTTCTACCCCAACAAAGAGGGAAGCAAAGGCCCAAAGTCAACATATGTACTTCAGGGGACCACACTAATCCTAGAATTGTGATATTCTCTATTACCTCTCACAGGCCAAAAATGGTGCTCATCCTGAGGCTAAGCAACAGTAAGGGTAGGCTTATGAAGTCAGTGACAAGGCACTTATGTGTCAGAATTTCAACACTGACTACTGCAAATGATAAATGCAAGTCATTTGCTTGAACACTAGTCTGGAGAGGATGGAAATTTAATGAAGAAATGGGGAGCATTTTTCGTTTGTTTTTCTGAATTTGATATTGAGATGTGCTGTGACCCTGTAACTAACACTTAAGTTTTGGAAAAGTGCAAACCCTTTACCAATGGCAAGTCTTACATGGGAAGTACATAACCCCTAGGATCTGCTAAGTGCTTGTTTGTTTTTACAGTATTTACCATGACAGTGTTTGCTTTCCTAGAACATGCATGATGAAAAAAGTCTTCTTTTATTTCTTTGGTAGATAAATAATTCCCACTCTATTACCATTTTTCTAGGAACACAAATGCAATTTTGTAGTAAATGCTAATAAATTTAGCTGAAGTTGCTTAAAAAATAATTGATCAATTAGTTCCAAATTTATTCAGTACAGTTCTGAAAAATTAAAAGCTAAAAATCAGTACACATAATATTAACACCAAAGACATTGAGAAGGACATCTGAAACTTTTAATATACCAAATGGTGAGATTTAAATGATGAAATATACAACAAGATTTGAGAAAAATATATGTTCCAACTGTTTCTGTTTTCATTCACAAAGTACTTCCGGTCTCTTGACCACATGCTACTTTAGCATCCAGGATTTTCTCATCACCATTGTAGTCTGTGAAAACCCAATATCCTTCAGCCCCTAGAATAACCACCACTGCACTTAAGACATAAGATATGAAGAAACTCAGGCTTTTGAAAAAAACACTTTTAAAATAAACTTCAGTTTAATTTAAAGAAAAATAAAAACAACAAACAAAACACAAGTTCTACTTTTCATTAAAACCTGTGAAATTACAACAGTTTTACAATACCTTTCTGGAAATTCTTTAAATAGGTAAGCATTGTACGTAAAACTTTGGCACTCTCAGACATAAAATGCCTGATATGCTTGCTGTGCCATAGAAATGTGCGTGTACATACAGAAAAATGACTTGCAAGTGTTTGTACCTGTCTGTGATGAAAGATGTAAAATTATGTAACCTGGCATCAGCTTGTGTTAAATTCTTTATTTATATATGCTGCTTCCTAAGTGTCACAGCTCCTGCACTTATAGCTAGATAGTATATGGTTTTAGAGACACATTCTGAAATTGTGTTTTAATGACAGCCTCAAAATCTTGGAAAAATGCCTCAGATTTTACTTTTTTGTATTTTTGAAAGAGTTTTTAGGAAGTGGTATGATAATTTCCATGTTGCTATTTTCTCAGTGTACTTTTGGCCCAAGCATTAAGTAGTTACTGAATTAGTAATTAGTATTCCACAAAAAGAAACTCCTCCCGCATCAGTAACGTTAGTGTGTGGATACTTCACAGTCTAGTGTCCTGCTTGTTCTCCCTGTAGATCTTAGTACATTGTTAATGGCAGTCTATCATCAATTACTTCTTTGCTGGCTACTTGAGAAGTTGTGAACTTGAAACCAACTTTTACAGTATCAGCAAAGGCGTCTTCCTTAAGTACAAGGGTTATTTACATATTGAATCCCACCAGACATTACAGGCTTGATGCTTTAATTACAGGCTCAAAATTAAAACCAGTGATCACATTCATAAACTTATTTCCCTGTTGAGGGCTCAAAGACTACTGAAAACTGTTGTTTGGAGTGAGGGTGTAGGGCATTGCTAGCCTTCCTGGTTCCCTTGGAAGTTCTTTTTTTTAAATTGAGAGAGAAATAGAGGGGGAAACCAGAAAGTGGGTAAGGTGTATCTGTGGTAGAGAAATTGCATTTTACTAAAGAACAGCAGAATTGCTCTTGCTTCGAAGGCTGACACATCAGACACAAAACCCTTCTGATAAAATTTGCACCCTTTGAGACCCTGGGTTCACAGGTGGCACAGCAACAGCAGTGTACCATGTGGGAATTTCCATCTATTCCCATTTTGAAATAATGCCACGTTGGCCTGAGTCAGTCTGCTCCAGACTGCTGTTGGTGATGGCAATGCACTCTACACTAATGCTTTTACACCTGTTACTTACAGATCTGAAACTAGCAAATTTATGGGGATTGGAAAGCATCAGATGACCAACTCTTAACAGAAGCCTCCTCTAAGAAGCAGCTTTCTTTTTCACAGCTCTCAGTGGAGTCAAATTATTGCTCCAAGACCTCCAAGCAGACAAGTGGATCTATTTTCCTTCTACTAACACGTATTTAGCACAGAATTACTGAAAGCAAAGACTAAAATAGTGTGAACAGATTGCAGAAAATTAAGTCTGCAGCAGCTAAACTTGTCTGCCGTTTCATTAATTTCTGCTGGCACAGACCTCTCTTTCTGCTTGCTGTGCAACAGAAGACTAAATAAAGGTCACACTTACGGCTCTCTAAAATAGTAAACCAGGGCATACAGTGCTGGAGAGCTGGAGAAAGGAATTCACCTTCTGGTTTTGTAGCCTAATGTAACCCAACTGTTATTTCATATTTCCATCAGATCGATTGAAGAGTGAAGAATTAAAAAGTTCATCTGCTAGGCCACTCAGGTCACAACAATATTTTCTAATGCTAAGACATATTATAGTGATATTACTGATTTATGTGTTGAAAGATCATTATGCAAAGGAAGTATCCAATTTGATTATGTTTATGTCTGGCCTTTTGCCTCTCACTTACATTCATGTTGCTCGGCTTCTCAACTTCAGTAATGTCAGATAAAACATTTAAGTTCTGAAGTATCTGAAGAAAACCCTTAATGATGGATTTTACACAGCAGTAAATTTCTTGAGGTAAAATAAATCAGGTCCTATCAGTAACTGTGAACGTTCTCTAAGACATACTGAGAAAGGCAGCAATAAAGATAGTGATACGAAACATTGTTCTGCCATTCCAAAATCAGCATTAGGATAAACCAAATATTCTACAGCCTGTGGTAACAGATTTATTAACCTCTAGTATACAATAGTCACACTTGTGCACAGTTAACTGACAGCTGTTGAGAGACTCCAGATACTTTGAGATAAATGGAATTTTATTTTTAGGGAGAGAGTGATTCCTCTTTATAACGGATGTATAAAATTGCAACATCTTAACTATTTACTGCATGCAAGTCGTCTTTGTTCGCATCATGTAATCTTATGCAGTAACTTATCTCTGCAAGAATACATTTGAACTCATTGTTCAATTAATGTCTCTCTTTGGTTGAGTGCTAGCCTGATCACTGCATTAACCACCTCATACAGGAATGCAGGATAAAATTTTCAGTAACTTCTTGGCAAACATGGGTCTCTACTGGCAAGGCAAATTAATTTATTAAGATGGGCACTTTGGCCCAGTTTGGTGCATGTTAGCCTATATATCCTTCAGTTCACTGTATCACAACTATAGTTTTGTTTTCTGAAATGCGTGTCTACAAGGCTAATTGGATCTGTCCCTGATTACAGGAACTTTCTGAAGTTATTCACAATTTGTCTTTAATTTAGCCAGTATAATCAGTTCAGTAATGATAACCAGAACTGAATCTGATGTGTCAAGAAACCTTCTCTTTATGGCAAACAGGATAAAGGAAAGATACAGAAAAATAATCAGAACAAAATTGCAGAAGAAACGTAAGATCAAGCAAAAAGTGCAGCCTTCTTCAGCTGTATTACACTTCATCCATTGTTCAGTTTTAGTAGACCTATTTACATTTAATTCACAAGGATCAGAAAGTATTTCAGAGTGTACACACATGAAGCAGTACTGTAAAAATATTTCCTTTCAATGGCAGCAAGCAATTAATCAGTGTGATAAGACAAGTGTGCATGGAGAAGTGTTTTGGACAAGGACACAGTAAACCTTTAATGTCATGCACAGTGACATGGCATTTTAAACATCTAAAGAAGAAGATGATTTCCTCCATCCCTTCCCCCCCCTTTTTTTACGATCTTACTGGAAACAAACAAGATTTATTTATTAGTTTTTCTGCGAGATGAAAGCCCAGTTCTTGCACTTCTCCACCCCTAACACCAAGCTGAATTGCCAGAAACCTCTGAAGATTAGACCAAATGAGACAAGCAATAGCAAAAATGAGTGGGGTTTTTCATCCAGTTTATTGGCTGGACTGACACAAATCAGAGGAAAACCCAGTGCATCTGAGAACTGGGAACTGAGGTCTTTGAGGCTAATCCTTCTGTAGCAATGAGATATAAGAAGAAGTTACTTGCCTTGATACCAGGTACTGACAACAGATGCATTCCTGAGGAGCTGGCAGCTGTGTAATTTATGGCAGCCTAAAAGTACTCGGGAACTCCCAGGGTTTTGGGACAGTATCCTACAAAGCAGGTGGCAATTGGGTGATAAAATCATAGTATGTGATGTAAGGTTTTATCACAACTACGCACAATATATCACACAGATACAGCTTCTACATCTATTTCACGTATCTAAAGACCACCACTTACACTGTATTTTTGTTGACATTATCTTCACTGAGACATAAAGATAAAGTAAGTCCTTCCTCACTGATCCTTCCCCTTTACGCTCTGCAACAGCAAAATAAAATCAGGAACCATTAACTCAAGTCCTTGGTGAGGCAAACTGTTTGGACTTCAGCAATCTTAAAACTGCCGCAGTCATGTAACAAAGAACAAACTAATTTTTGCAACTGACCTGAAATTCTAGTTCTTCAATAATGAAGATTTGAGATCCACTGACTGCTGATCAGATACAAGACATAAAAAGCAACATGCAGGCATCTTTCTGTAATTCCTATCACGACATAGGTGAACATAAAGATCAAAGAAGGTCTGTTTTTTGCACTACTACTGCAAACACGCAAAATGCTTAAGAAATTCACCTTGCCCCCTACAAATTCTGAAAGTCTTCTATTAGTGATATACAGGTTATTATTTCTTTCCCCTCATGCTTCCAAGTTTCCATTGTAAACAAATCAAACCCCCCATTCTACTAATGCCATCTCCACTGTAAAAAATCTTACATGTTTTGAATGTTCTGACTGTAATCTTCCGGAAAATTTAATATTTAGACAATGACAGAGCACGTGTAATTAAAAAGTAATAAGCATTATGGGAGAACAATAAGCCCAAATAATGTTTTGGAAAAGCCAAATTTCAAGGAATTAAGATACTATAGTATGAAGTTATGGCCAAAAATAATATATTTTTAACCAGCAATATTTTTGAGGGGCAGTAACTGTACAATATTAGTTTTCAAAAACCCTATTTCTGTCCCTCAAACAACACACAATACATGCATTTAAATGACACTTTAAGAACAGCAAATATGATCTTTATTTTTAAATACTGTTTAAAAACATATCTGACACCCCACCCTGAAGAAAAAAAAAAATGGGTCCAATAAGGATTTCCTGTAGCACAGTAAATGAGGAATTCAGCAACAGACTTCATCTTAAGACTATTTTGAGAGAAAAAACCCAAACCAACACATTTACAGTAAGATTGACCTGGCTGACTTTCCATTTTTCACACCATCTTCAAAATCTCCCTCTACTCCATTCTTCCATGAAGCACGTCTACTGTGAAAAAGCTTAAGTGAAACTTACAGGAAAATCCCTTTAACTAGCTAAAGAGTGACCCTCAATGCATTGTTGACTATACAGAAATGTTTCTGGTTTGACTGATGAAACTCAAAATATTATGGCTAACCAAGAGCCAAGAAAGAGGAAATATCAGTAGCTCCTCTAAACTAAACTTACGGTTTTGCAAGATCCCCACTAAACTCACAAACTGGACAGGGACAGATGGCTTTACATGTTTAATGCATTTTAAATTTTAGAATTTATGGTTTATGTCAGAAGAGGGACTGTATTTACAAAAGTGTGAACTTCTAAAAAACATAGTTAATTACCTACACCACAATGTTTTAACTTCCTAACTTATGACAGTCTCCCTAAAATGTATTTACTCTACTGGTCTCTTAGCTAGAGGTAGGTCATTTTTAGGCCTTGTTAATATGCTGTGCACACTTCATTAGTTCACTAATGTATTAAGTGTGCAGGACTACCATGCACAGAGCTCCAAGAACAGCAGCACATATAATAAATTAATTGGCTAAAGTTTATTTTTTCATGTGGGTTAACATGTCTTTATTTTCTCCTGATATTTCATTCTTTTGTGAAGAATGTGTTAACAAGGAAAGGGTCATGAGGTTGAGTAATCTGAAAGTCTTCTGAACCTTACAAACAAATGCTGGGAGTCCAGCAATGTCTTCATATGCAGCCCTTTCTCCCCATTTAGAGTTTCAGCAAATCATGCAGTCAGTTCTGACTGATATCCAGCATAACAAGTCTCTTCTCCACCTTCAAACTTTAAAAAGTGACTCATAATCATGTGGCAGTATGATTAAAAACTACAGTCCATACACCTTGACAATCAAAAGAGTCTGAGTTATAAAAAGTAAACTGCCCTTACAGCTGCATCATCCTATATATGCAAGGACAGTGCCAGTTAATTTGTGAAAAAGGCAAGTTTAAAGTTTCTGTAAAACACATTTTACAGCTTTCTTGTGCTAGTGAACATCTAGAATACACAGGTTCCCAAGACGTTTTCCTTCTCCCCCATATATGACATTCAAAGAAATCACTTAATTTTGGCAAAGTTAAAAGGGTTTCTGTCTCAGTATTTCTGCCTTAGCTTCATATTAGAGGCACAAACTTCTGGACTCAAGCACTGTAAGGCATAGTAGAAACCACCAATTAAAACAACAGCACCACTACCACAACTGAATACACTGCAGGTGGGAACAGCTGTGTCATTTAAAAAGGAAATGTTTTTGTAAACTGTCACACTGCAATGCTGTGTTAGGTGATTTATGTAAAGCTTGCCTATTTGTTTTTTGTTTGTTTTTTTTTTTCTCCCAGAACATGCTCAAATGATCTAAACATTGCTACAAATTTGACTTATCTAAAACATACCATAAGTAGGCCCAGTGGCACACACCCTTAAAAACTTTTGCAATCACAATGTAACTATAAAGCATGAGTAAACTTTGTTTTTATACAAAACTTAGAACATTTCCTTCTCCTTCACCCAATATCCCATAACAAAACAAAACAAATTAAAAATCCCCAAACAAACCCAAACCTTAGTAAGACACCACTGTCTGGGGTTTTTTTGTTTGTCTGGGTTGGGTGTTCTGTGTGTATGTGTTTGGTTTTTCTTCCTTTTTTTGGCTGCAGTTCCATTTATAGCACTAATCTCAGCATGGACAATGTATTCCTAAAGTAAAAGAAGGGGTATTATCAACAGTGGAACTGTGCGAACAGAAACTCTGTTGCATTTATAGCAAGATCAGGATTAATTCTGTTATGCTGTATGTAGAGTCACTGCTCTGATCCCCTATTCAGAATGTCAGTGTCATTTTTTATAACCTAGATATACCTGCTTTAGCTTTATAAAGTAATATGCTTTAACTCATTAAAATCATTAACAATAGTGACTTTTTGGATGTTGTTGTTGTATTTAAGTTTTCTGCAGTTTCTGAGAAGACTGTTGATCTTTTGTATTTCTTCCATGGTATTTTTAGGTAACAGCATACACTCATTAGTACTTCTGTACAATGATTTTGAAATATCTCTGGATTTACTTTTCTAATAAAGTTGATTAGAAAAGTAAAAGTAACCTAATGTGAATTTGCCTAATATAAATTAAATTTATATCTAAAAGCTTATGCTCCAATCCTAGACGTAACAACAAAAGTTCTAGTAAGCCTGGTTTCTACACCTATATAAAGCCCTGACAAGATTTAAGCATTATTCTGAATGCAAATGGCCTCTGACTTGGTGCCTCCAATTTAGTTCTACTCAGGAATGTGCAAACGATTTTATACAGCACAATGCTAGTACCGCTCTGTACTACGGTAATTTTTGTTTGTTTGTTTTGTAAATAAAAAACAACAACAAATCCCTAGTCAGAAATAAACTGACAAAATTTACATTCTTCTCTCTTAAAAAAAGTAAATAAAATAACATTATTTAAAATGTGAATTAGCTATAAGACATACAATACAATTACATAGATACATATCAATACAGCACATTCAATTTGCCAAAAATTAATGATTACAAAGCCAATATGGATGCCACCATATATATATATAGATGTATGTACAATGATTATAGCATTCATAATTGCACTATACCTACAACCAGTTTTAAATTACAAGGTGGTTTAAGAGGGAGCAAAAAATAATATCTGTTCTTATTGTTGGTTTAGATTTGGGAGGATTAAGGATTAAAAAAAGGTCTTATTAGTATTTATGGTTCAACTTTGGTGATTGATTAATAAGCCATTCTTTTTTCCACCTCCCATCTGCTGCTATGAGGCAGCAACTTCTCGGCTAAGTGCACTCTAGTGCTACTTGTCATGGCAGATGATCAACCGAATTATATGTCTGAGCTCCGAGTTTTCTATTGCTTGCTAGCAATCATGCACCTGGTCAAAAAACACCTTTCAATCTAAGCTGCAGAATAAAGGATCATCACTGTATGCTGCATTTTTTGTTAAGAAAATTGCACATTTAAATTTCAGGAATGATTTTGTTTCATTTACATTAATAAAAATTTTCTAAAGAATGTTGAGAGAGGCTATTTTGCATGAAAGCCCATCAAACGTCTGTAAATCAGTTAGTTAACACGCAACCTTATCAAGAAAGGTTCCTGAATGTGATTTCTCATCAATGATTTCTTGTTATACAACTAAAGGTGCCTTGATATTATTAAATAAAGCAATCTCATGCCATACCTGACAAAAGGATTTAAACTGTCTTTAAATTAGTAGACCACATGCATGTGCATGGTGCACCTTGTAGCATATTCACACTGTTGGTTTTGGCATTAGAAAATAGAACAATTTCTAAAAAAGGGAACATGAGAGCTGAAACTATGTTTATCATTTGGCAATTGATTCAATCAGGTCAGTTCCCAACCCATCAATTTGGCATTTCAATCTGTACCTTATGTTTCAAGAGTATTGTTTTTATAAAAAGCCAGAATTGGCAATATTAATCTTATACAATAAAAATAATTTTTCTATTGTGGAAAACCAACACTTAAAAAAGCTCGAACTTAAAAAAAACCCACACAAGTGAAAAAAAATCCAACAAACGACCCCACTGTTTCAGGCTGTAGCCACTGGGGAAGATGTAGTGTCTATGACATTTCTATTTGGCATTTGTGAATCAAGGAAGAAAAAGAAATGGCACATGACAAACAAAAAGAGATTCTAACATACTACACATATACATCTCAGGAGTGTCTTAATCATGTCATTACTGTCTTCTGTGCATCTTTCTGAACTGTGAAAATATGGTTAAATTTAATACCTTAGATAACTGTAATACTATTTTGCAATTCAAATATTATAGTCCCAGAAGTGAAGACAGAATTAAGACACACCCCTGTCAAGAATTTAAAAATCACAGTATCAATACTTTTGATCCTTCAGAGAAAGTACATACTATAAAATTAGAATGACTGATGATTTCAATTCATACAATAGTATTTTCCTGACCAAATAATTCAACAGAAGATATTCCACCCAGGAATGCAGGGGAAAAAAAAAAGGCCACTGTACCTTGCAAAAGATAAGAGGCAGAAGAAGGAGGGAGAGAGAAAGGGCCAGGGAAAGAGGGAACCAGCTTGATTTTGCTTCATTAGCAAAACCTGCTATTCTTTGTAATGTATGACTGAGAATTTAAAACACATTGAGTCACAAGGTTTTGCCTAAAAAAATGAGGAATGTGCTGTGAATGTACTTCAGCATCTTTTGTTTTTCCTCCATATAGTTTAAATTAAAATCATAATATTAACTACAAACTCTGTGGACATTCACAGAGTCCAGGCCGGCAATAAATTAGTATTATGCAAATTGTTTTCACAGATAATACAGTCCCTCTTGTATATCTTCAATCACACAAACGTAGTTTCGGAGGGCCTCCTAGACACACAGTTAGACTAGGTTGTACTCCTTCAGGTTTAACTGTAGGATTGTGTCCTTGACAGCCGCAAAGACGAAGCGGATATTCTCTGTGTCTGTAGCGCATGTGAAGTGGGAGTAGATAATTTTGTCACTGTCTGGGTTCAGGTCGACAAACATCTTCAGGATGAACTCTCGTGCTGCTTGTGCATCCCGTTGTGGTCCTGATAATTAGGAAGAGAAAGTTTTCTTAAAGACAAGTCAGTACTTGGAACTTCTTTTAACAGAAAACAAGAAAGGCTCAGTCTGTAGTCTTCATGTAAGAGGGCTAATCAATAGCATCATACACCATCTACTTTCTTCCTGGTAGGAACTATGAAAAATAAAGATGGAAGGAAATTTCATAAATTCTATCAAGTTAGAGCTATCATGTCAAAGCTGCTCTTTTGCTGATGACTATCTTCTTTCTTTGGTAAGATAATGTTTAAAACAGGGAACTTAAAACTGCAAATAATTAAAACAGAGAAATTACCTACACTAGTAAATCTTTTAAAAAAATATTAACAGAATTGGTGAATGTCTAGTCTACATGTACTGTATTTAAATTATACTTCAGTTATTTTAGCATGGTAATACTTACTAGTTTTATGAGTATTTTAATAGGCAGTGTAATGAAGTTAGATCCTGAACTGTTCTGATACTATCAGAATTTCATTTATTTTAGTGCTAATAAATACACATGCTCTCCAGCTGAAGCTGTTTGATTGCAAAAGGCTCATGTTCTAACAAATCACTTGTTATCTAAATTATGTATGATAACGATCCTATCAGATCTAAATTAAGGTTGTAATTCTCAGAAGGACAGAGCTAAAACACATGTTCAGCTTTACAGAAGAGAGAAGGTAATGACTTCCAGCCTGGAACAGTAAGGATTCATTTACATTCACAGCCAAAAGAGCAGTGCAGAAACAAGAACATAAGCCACAAGCTGCTGAATTCTGTTCCATTATTCCAAACTACTTCCAAAGGCCATTATTCCACTGCTCTCCTATTTCTGGAAGCTGTGTTTCTACAGAACATGCATGTTTTCTGTGCTGCTTCCTCCTATTCCCTTCTTTAGTCCTGTCATTACATGGGAATATAAATACCAGCTCTCAACCCCTGCATGTAGCTCTGTTCTTCAGTGCTTATGAAATCTGCACTCTGGGGGTTAACCCATGCCCACATAGTTTTCAACTGCATGATAACCTTATCTTTAATACTTCAAGATTAAAATTGCTAACATTTCCAATTTGGGTAACTATAAAATTTATGTAAGGAAAGCATGGAAGAGAAATCATGTACTTTCTGGTGTGCTGCAAATCCATGTGGAGGGGGAATAAGATTCTGCAGTATATGGGTGTATGCACATGGACACATATACACACATGTGAACATACATACACATATACAGGTAACACGTTTTCTGAGATTTGGGGATGTAAACAGATCATAAGCTCTCCAGGAGACTGTTCAATGCTTCTACAGCTTCTAACACACAACAGACTCTAGCCTTTAGCTTGGTCACCCAGCTCTACAGAAAGAGCAGCAATGATAAGTCTCTCACTACCATGATTAAATTTGCAGTTATTTGTGAAGGAAACTCGTAAGACTTTCAAAGACACTGATTTCTTCAAAGTAAAACACTTACTATTTTAAACAACCTCCTAGAATTTTCAGTTTCGTAGTAACTAGACACAGCCCTCTCTCAAAATCTACTGCACTGTTCGAAGACTATATCCAAACTTATTTATCTAATCAGATCTCTACTGACTATCATGTAATTTAAATTTTTGTTTGTCTAAAGTTCAAGAATGGAAAACTGAGGTTTGAAAGAACATTTAATACCTCAGGAATTCAGAAAAAAATTGAATGAGTCAGTGTTGAATTTAGACTGCAAAGTGGTTGTGATCTGCACACTGTTCACCCTCGCTTCCCCTTAAACAGGAATAATTTCCGTATTTGAACGTAAGAGATTTACTGTTTTATTCAGCTTTGAAATATGCTATTCACTCTTTGGTGGGACAAAAGACATTTATTTCTTTTTTTCTTAAATAGGAGCATTTAGTTCTTTAGACCTCCAATTATATGAGTTTGCTTTTCCTCTGTTACCAAGGCTAGCACTCAGTTACTTCACAATACTTGGGTTTTTACCTCAGGAGAACTTTCTGAAAGTACAGGTTTAGTAGAAAGAGCTGTACATTCCACACATTTTACAGAGAAGCATATTAAGCTTCACATAAATAATGTAAAACTAAAATACAGGAAAAAAAGAGGTACAATAAAAGGGTGGAAGTAGTGGTACTGGTTTTTCTAAGTGCCAAAGGAATGGTTTTTTGGTGTTTTGTCGGGTTTTTTTGGTTTTTTTTTTAGCTTTTACACTTCAGTCTAAACCTTCACCTCAATTTTTAAAATGAAATCCTAGCAGTCTACAAAATCTCACAAAAGTTCAATCACATTTTAAAAATTTAGATTACCAAGAATTGCAAAGCAGGGTTTTTTTTTTTTTTTAAGTGTAAGATAAATTATCTATGCATCTAGCATTTGGAAAAGGCTATCACAATTCCTCATTACTGCAGTGTAAATAGAGCATGAACTCTGATATCTTTATACTTACCATCATACTCTGGAAAATAATCAACTAGGTGGGAATACATAATTTTCTCCTCTAAGAGATCTTTTTTATTTAAGAACAGAATGACTGAAGAGTTCTGGAACCATGGATATGTGATAATTGTCCTAAAGAGAGCTTTGCTTTCTTCCATTCGATTCTGGAATAGAAAAGAGAGTGGAATTTTGGTGGACATGAAAATACTATTTTAAAAAAATAAATTAGTGCAATTTCACTTGATTTGGTAAATTTATCCATTTCATGTTTTGCATCTTCCTACCATTATGTAAGGTTCAAGTAATTAAATTACAATTAAAGGGCAAGAAGTTAATTAAATATGCAGGCATATTTTTGCAAATTCAACTGCTCAAGCATAGGTGTTCTGTAAAACACAGGCTATGTACATGGAAGCTATACAGGTGTATTTATAAAGTCTCAGTATGCACAGTTATGACCAGATCAGCTTTAAAACAGTTGCAAGTAAATTTGGAATTTGAGAACCGTTTGTCAACAGCAAAGACTTGTGACATAAAATCTTAAAAATCTGTAAATTGCTAAATTTTTTCTATCGAGTTAGCCTTTAATTACTTAACTGTTCATGAAAATACTTTGCATTATAGCTGAAATGTTAAGTGAAGCTACAGTTCTATTTGTAACACTTATGTCATTGTAAAATTAAGATAGAATTTGACAGCAGTTCTGAGGAACTGTTACACTGACAGGATGTGGTTAGTACAGAGAACAAACTAAGTTCAAAACAAAGGAATTACCTTACTCTTTTTATTATTACTTAAAGCTGCAGCCCCCTGAAAAATACTGCTTCACCACCAAACTGTGCTCCAGAGAACAGCAAGAAGGTGAATCACAGAATCATAGGTAACGGTAAGTAAATCTTTACTTGCACTGATTTGCATTTTAAAGAGATCAACATAAACATGAACAGGAACTTCAAATCAAACCACCACCACCACAAACAAAAACCCAACACCCCCCCCCCAAAAAAAAAACAAACAACCCACAAAAAACAAACAAACAAAAACACAAACCAAAAAACAACCCCAAAAGAAACCAACAAACCAAACCAACCAAACCCCAAAAAATAATAAAAAAAAAAAAGCTTAAAAAAATTCTGTTTTGTAGCAGAGGATTGTTTGGTCTTTTATGTCACCACAGAATCTTTAAGCAATTTGTTAAACTTTAGTTCATGCTGGTATGGGGTGTCCAACTATATTGACAGATTTGAGAAACTAACGCAAAGGAGTAAAACCTTTGCTTTCATGCAGTGAGCAATAAGTCACATTGATTTCAACTGTGCCAGGATTTCATTCAGAAAAGAGAAAAACTGAAATGTTGAGAAAACTGAGCATATAACCTAAGTCCTGAGACTTAACTGTTCATCAGACTGTTTTCGTCTCAACATTCTAGATAAACTTCTTTCTCTAAACAAGGCTTCACAGAACAGCAGTGGGAACTACACACGACAGCTTTCACAGCTTGATGAAAAAGAGAAGGCAATGTAAACTTACCAACTACTGTTTAGATTATAAATATTCACCTAAACTAATTAACACTTGGTTTCTTCTAATGTGACACGTAGAAGGTAGAAAAGCAATAGCAGCATTCTTTCATAGTAAATTTATAAACTAATGAAAACCTCGTAAGAAAATTGCACACCAAACACAAATTATTTATCTAAAGTAAATGTTCCTGTTTTTCACAAAAATCCTTCGATACAACAGTCCTATTTTCATCTGTAACGCTGTTGGGTTCTGGTTTTTTTCCATGTATGTAACACAGAATTGCAAAGACAAAATAAACAAATCTATTTGGACATATTTATGACCCTTCCTCTAGGAAAGCTCAAGAAAATCGTCATCCCAAACACCTACTAGACCCAGAATACATTTTCATTTTCTGTTTTAGAAGTATACCAACAAGAAGAAGCAGAAAAGGCATGCAGACTAAAGTGACAGTGATATACACTTAGAATTTCTGTCATACCATCAGCTAAAAAATTAAGTGCTGCGTATCATAAAAATACCAGGAGACCTACAAAAATAAAGGAAAAAATATTGTGTCTTCAATGTAAGAAGAGTGTCTTGCATTATATACTAATGATGAATTCTGTATAATATGAATTGCACTCCAGAGAGTCACTTTTTTACATATTTATAAATGTCTCTCAAGTCCTTCCAGACTTGAACTGAGGAATTTGACTTAAATCTCTCCTTGCTGACAGATCTCCTAAGCATTCCACTCAGACACGTAAGAGATGAAGCAGGTTTTCATGACTTCAAAGAATAGTTCAAGTAATTAAAAAATAGCCTGGGATGCCGAAAAAGGATACTATTAAGAAGGCAGTGTAAAAGAGCAGAGAAAAATTAATATTATATCAAAGGAAATAATTACAACCTTCAGGAATTTCCTGATGTGGTCAATATATGCAGTCTAACTGGAAAAACTCAGCTGCTTTGGAAAAAATACACAGTTCAGGATGTCAGTAACTGAAGTCAGTAAAACACTACCAGATTATTTCACCCTCATTCACTTCACTGTATTGTTTAGTATAATTGAAGGATAATTTCATACATAAGCCACTTTCTTCCAAGTGTCATCCAGTTAACTCTATTTCCAGAAAGACCCAGGCTAAGTCTGAATCTGTTCCTGATTCTGAGAGAACAGGCTTTGAAGAGGCAACACACTGTTGCCTTTGCTGATTCTGTATTAAATTAGCCAGTCATAAACAAAATTAACCGCAATTCAGGGACTTGTGTGAAATTATAAAAAATGAACATTGTACTGCCGGAATCCATCGAAGTAGAATTATTTCTTATGGTATAAGGATCTTGCCCCTGTACTGTCATATCAGATGAGGCTATTGGGAATGTAAGACAGTAAGGTCTGCACCAAATGGTAGCTCGGAGGAACACTACCTTGGCATAGAGATTATCTCAGAGTGGAACCACCACAGAACGGCCCTTATGCACCTCCATGCGCAGAATGAAGCAAACAGCAGGGATTAAGACATCAAGAAGGGCTGCAGACACATTTTCTAAGGAGCTGGCAAAAGATGGCAAGCTGTCTAAATCAGTTAAGTAAAAGGTCACTCTCCTTAAGATCCGTAATTGACAGGCCTATGAATTTTCATGATCCTTCTCAAGGAAAAAAAAAACACAGAATGCTATGGTTTGTCCTTGTAACAGAAGCATGGAAAAAAGACAGGCTATCATTGTTCACCTCCTCTGAACATATGTCACATTGCAACAACCCACAAATATACCTTCAGAGAAGACACAGGTAATGAGATTTTAATTTTAAATCAGAATTTCAGAAGATCAGACCAGTTAATTCAAGGGATTCAATACAAATTTCATGTAATTTGTATATTTAGAAGTGTCTTTCAAAGCTTCCTAAAGATATTGATCAAGTACCAAGTACACTCAGTGGATTAAGAACTGGCTGGCTGGATGTACACAAAGAGTTGTGGTCAATGTGTCCAGCAGGAGACCAGTAACAAGTCGTGTCCCTCAGGGATCAGTGTTGAGACCGGTCTTGTTCAACATCTTTGTTGGTGACATGGACAGTGGGATTGAGTGCACCCTCAGCAAGTTTGCTGATGAC
>WYDI02012792.1:0-28114 GCA_009867235.2 Psittacus erithacus | reverse complement strand
GGAGCATTCACAACTTCCCTGGGCAACCCATTCCAGTGCCTCACCACCCTCACAGTAAAGAACTTCTTCCTTATGTCAAAAAACCAGACCACTACACGTTTTGCTAACAAAATACCCACAAGTGAGCAGGTAGAGGAGGAGACCACAGTGGGTTCTTGCTGCTGTTCATCCAAGCTCTGTCCCAGCAAACCTCAGCTGGTCTGTGAGCTCCTCCCACCCACCAGCTGCAAAACTCAGGTCAGAGCTGTCAGCTACACTGCAAATTATCAGATTTAAACTTGAGTTAAAATATCTCTGAAGCCAGCCTGCACGTTTTCTTGATAGGTCGATAAACTGCCTGTGGAGCCCTGCTTTAAGTTGTATTTGTGCAAAACCAAAAGTGTGAATAACTCACAAGTGTTGCACCAGACAACCCGAGTTACGTTTGTTTCTCAGGAGCAGGGACATGCCTCCCTATCCCTTGTGCTGTGGAGTGGAAGTACTCGCATCATAAATGACCAGAAGACAAATGATAACAAAAGCCTTGCTTAGTTCAGCAAATATCTTGCGTGATCCCTTTGTACATGAAGTGAAGAGCAGCAATGGTCAGAATGACCATCATTCATGTGGAACATGCTTCCCGTGCTGTGATTTACCTCTGCCAGAGGAAACAAGCACAAAATAGCTTTTAGTGCTGGCATGCAGAAATAATGGCATTACCTGTGGTGCCACCTAGCAAAGGATGGCACCTGGCTTGATGACGGGTGAATGGGTTCTCCTACTCTGTGTTAGAAACAAGAGATTCTCATTTAAAGAGAGGGGAAACATGAGCTGCTCATCTTTTTGTTGTTGTTTTGGCTTTGGGTGTCTGATGTAAGACTTGTGTTGTTACTTAGCTTGAGGTCAAACCCTATCTGTTCATCTGCCCAAGGAAAATTTACCACCAGTGGGATTTTTTGTGTGCACACCAATTTTGGGGTTTTAGAACAATTGGTTTGCATAGAGGGTCATGAATCCTCTGATCCTTCCTCTTTTGCTCCCATGTGCCAAGGCTGAGCCAATATATGGCTTTGCAGGAGGGAAACCTTCTTAGATGCCTGGCTGGGGCTCTCAGTGCCTGCTCAGGGGTCGCAGAGACCGGTGCCTGCAGGTTACAGGCTGGTAGGAAGTCAAGCCTTAACAATGTTTTGCAACTACTCAAAAAGCAGAGCCAGATTTCTTTTCCTGGCAATACACATTGCAGCCCAAATCCGCAAAGGCTCCTCCATCCAACTTTAAGTGCAGGAGTGGGCCCCCGAAGGACGATGTGGGGCTGCGGCAAGGCTGTACTTACACAGGCTGTGTTGATTCAGGATTAAGGTGAATAGAGCTGGCTCCTCTGGGGGCGTATATATTAGACTTTTTGGAAAAACTTTTGACCTCAACCATGCTCATTTTGAGTTTTAAGTAATCGTGATGGCTCCCACGATGTCACGCCTCCTGAAGCTTGCGGTTGGCTGCTGGCATGGTTAAAGAGTGAAGGCTTTGAGATCAGACAAAATGGTTCAAGGAAATAAATCCCATTGAATGGAGTGTGACCCGAGCACCTCACTTTCCCCAGGGCCTTTGGATCATCCCCAGTTATATGTCTTGCACAAGAATATGAAAATCCTGGTGACTTTGGGTGCTTCCATTTGAAGGGGAATAGGGAATTTGGAGTCTGATTAAACCCCTGAACTCTTAAATAGGGACGATTCAGTTTAGATATAAGGAAGCAGTTCTTCACTGTGAGGGTGCTGAGGCTCTGCTGGCACAGGGTACCCAGAGAAGCTGTGGCTGCCCCATCCCTGGCAGTGTTCAAGGCCAGGTTGAACACAGGGGCTTGGAGCAAGCTGCTCTAGTGGAAGGTGTCCCTGCCCATGGCAGGGGTTGGAGCTGGAGGAGCTTTAAGGTGCCTTCCACCCCAAACCACACTGGAATTCTATGATTCTTCTTAACAACAATGTCACAGGCCCAGCACACAGAAATTGGCCCTTCAGGTGGAAAGCTATTTCTGAAATCTTTGGAACTGTAGTGATTTCAGAAGCAAACTATCCCACTGAAGTATTGTAGCTGAAAAACAAGAACAAAGGAACATAAAGAGAATATAGAAGTTATAATTTCTTCTCTAGTAACTTTTGCACATCTTCAGAATTGCACAGGGCTGAGGAGCAGAAAGGAAATCAAGCAGTTCACACACAGGGTAGAAAACCCTTCTGAGAGAAACTGTGGGTTTTATTTAATCATATCATGCTGAACCTGATTTTTCTTAAGCTGGAAATAGTGGGCTGAAGTAGGAGCATGACATGTCTGTGCTGACCCTAGTCCCAGCACCCTATGTGTGAAGGACTGGAGTGGGGATGAGTACCAAAAGAACTTATCATAACTCAAGTCCTAAAGAGTTATCATCTTGTGTTTAAAGAAAAAAAACAACCCAAAACCAAACAACAGAATGAACAATAAAGGGAAATGGTGAAAAAATAAGCCTTGTCATACTTTGGAGAGGTGATATTTAGTCAACATGCTTGAAAGAGAGTCAAGTAGTTAGAATCATAGAATCATTTGGGTTCGAAAAGACCTTTAGGACCATAGAGCCCAACCTTTTTCCCAGCACTGCTAATTCCACCACTACACTGTGTCCCAAAGTGTTGCATCTACACCTCTTTTAAGTGCCTCCAAGAATGGTGACTCCACCAGCATCACTAACTGATGATGGTTTCTGTCAATTGAGTGGTTTTAGTTAAAAATCTCTTTGAATGCTAAATAACAGATAATGAGGGTTTAGAATTATTTAATTGTTTAACTGATAATTTCAACTAAGTGTAGGGCGTTTTGAAAGCGTGTTTGTCTGCTGCAAAAGGACAACTCAGCGCTCTAGGAGTATAATAATCTAATGAAGGGTTATTATATAGCACTTTTTAGATGGCTTTTAACTTTCTAAGAGAAACTCTGGTTTCTAGTCAAACATCAGCTTCCACCTTAACTTCAGAAAACTGTAACTGTAAGGCATGTTACTGGTGTTAGAATTATGCACTATGGGTTGCCAATGCCATAAAATCTGTAAGCAATAGTTTGATGTGGCCAGCTTCCTCCTTCTGTGCCCAAACACAGAACTTTGTGTGTCTGCACACTCCTTTTGTTGGGAAGCTCACCCTGCTCCTGCCCTTTGCTTTTTCCAGTGTGGTTTGTGCTGGCATCACAATGCATGAGGATGGTTATGGCTTTGTCATAGGTGTCAAAACACAACAGATGACCTCTGTGGATGTGTGTGATGTGGAAACAGACAGGATAAACAGACTTTGACTGAGAGATCCTCAATAGGAAAGAGAATCCCAGCCGCACTTCTCTTGCGTTACCGGAGCAGCTACTGAAATACCAATTAAAAGCTATAATGGGAGCTTGGGGTGGATCTGTACAATAAGATACTTCTAGGTCAGGCAGGAGGGTTGCAATAATAATAATACCAAGTTCATTTCCTTATTTAACTTTGTTTTTTATTGTGTTCAGCCTGCAGCTGATTTTTTTTTTCTCTACCTTGTAGCATAGTCCCTAATTGAGACACATGAAGCTCATAATAGGCTTTAGACAAGATTCAGCTAGCCACAAAAGTCATTATCTCATTTTCATTTATTAACATGATATTTCCAATGGATTAACGAGGGTTTCCCTTTTGTTGCCTCTGCTATGGCACTAGCCCTAAAGGGGCTGTTGCGTGCCTCCATCTCAAGTGACTTCTTACTCACATTAGATTACAGTAATGTACATGTTACAGGGATGACATTTATTATACTTCTTGAATTAAAATTCCCTATTTGAAGTAGCTCTAATTGCTGGGAATAGGATAAAGTGGACTTGAGTGTTGATTTTAACAGTGAGCTACTATCAAAATAACTGCTGCTAGAACTGGGCATGCAAAAATGCTTTCCCCTGACTTCGAGTATCTAATCAAATATCTAAGAATCCAGTGTTTCCAGATTCTGCATTATGCTGCAGAACTGGCAATTTCAACTCCCTGAAGAAGCCAGAGGCCTTCTTAAGAAACTACTCCCTGTATTTTCCACAACACTCATAGTTATTTTTCAAGTGTCAGTGGTCCTACTGTACTATTAGGCTGCAAAGAACAATTAGCGCAAATTTAGGTTAATGGGGAGAAGTGCCAATCAGACACCCCACCATGTGCATTGCAGCAGGCTGCAGCGGTGAACCCTAGCACAGGGAGACCTGTTTTCTTAACATGCTTTCAGCTCTGCTCACTGCTCCCCAGTTGTTCCTCCTCCTCTCCCAGAAGGCTGCCCGAGCAGCATTACAGCAAGGACCTGCAGAGAGCCTGTCTGCTCCAGGCACTGTCTGATCTTGTCTGACATAATTTAAACCTATGCTTCCTGCTTTAGTTTTACATTTTCCAGGGCCTGAAAGGCTCAGTAAGAAAGAAAATTCATCCAAGAAAAATATGGAATAGGCGATTTACATCAGTGCAGTCTATTTCTGCTTCATCTCGCCTGATATAAAGATGCTGCAGGATGCCTGCTATTAAGCTTGATATAAAAATGAAAAGCCTAATTATTTGTGAGAGTCAGATTTCTCTGGACCAGTCCCTTGAGAGGTCTCAGCCCTAGAGAGGGTGAGTTTAACCCTGGCAAAAAATGTGTCTCCCCACTGCAGCTGGATTTGGTGCTGTTCCTCACCTGTGTTTTGTCCAGAACTGGTATTGCCTTCCCGGAGGTGCACAAAGAAAAGAATACAGCATGCTTCTTCCAGATCAGCATTGAATAAGCCTAAGGATATGAAAATCTGGAAAGTAAGCTGTGGAGGTTGGAAGAAGAATTCTTCCTGCCTTGTCTTCTGGGGAAAGAAAGTAGCAGGCATATTTAATCCAGGAAGCTCCATCATATGTCAAGTTTAAAATTGCAACCTACGGTGCTTTATGAAAACTATTATGAGCACAGTCACTAACAGGTTTCAATATAAATTTGTAAACCAAAGCAGCCTTTGCTGATGTGTTTTGGATTTTCTTCTGCAGTCTCAATTCTAGAGGGTGCTTTCTGCTTTATTTATTAAATTGCATATCGAGGCTGATGTCTTGGGGAATGGGGCTGCTCGGACCCGCTTAGGGAGGCTGGCAGCAACTGCTGCAATCTCAGTGCTGGCAGTGAGCTGTTGAGCTTCCTGAGTGGGAACTCTTCCCTATTCTGGTCTCATAATTGTAGTTATTTTGAAGGAAAACTTCAGACAGGCTTTTTAAAGAATGGGAATAAGCTTTTGCAGGAGCAAGGGCAGGGAGGATGCTTTTTAAAAAGCATCATATGTATAAAAGGTGAATTTTTTATTCTCCATTAATTTTCCAACATTCTCCTTAATATAATAATGAAACCCATGCAAGGCAAAGGGCCTTCACCCGATGGGTGGGGGGTAGGTGTTTGAAAAGACCTGTTAAGAAACACTCCCCCCCTTGAGCGACCCCAAACCACCCTGCCTGGGGTCCAAGTGTTGTCACTGAATGTTCAGCTCTGCCTCTGTCAGCCCCTTCCTGTAGTTTGGATTTCGTGTGCAGGGTTCAGAGAGGTGGTCCGTGTTTGCCTGACCAGAAAGGGTGTTCAGAGAGTGCTCTTCTTTAACTTAAACAAGCCCCATATAAAAAAAAATAGCATGAGCAGTTGGAATAAAACCTGAGTTTTGGGTAAAATCCAATAATGTGTTTTTCATTGCATGAGATGTGATGCCTGTCAACACTTACTAGTCAGACTTGCCTCCTTTTTACATCTCTTAAACAGCCTCCCCCCCCTTTTCTCGCAGCAGAGAGGAGTGTCCTGCATATCATGCTTCCATCTCCATACTGTAATTATTAATACAGGGTAGAGAGAGGTCACCTATGTTTTTTGGCAACAGTTACGTTCCCATGTATAAATCATGATAAAGTGCTATTACTCTGTAAGGTACACTGATGTTTTCAATTTACCCTGCTTAGGATACCGTTTCTTTCTTTTTCTCCCTTAAAAAAAGAGAAAAAAGTCTTTTGTTCCTACAATATAAACTTATAGATATCACAACCAATAAAAATAATATTAATAAAAATGAGGCATTGTTACAAAGTAGGTCCTAACTATGCAGCCTAATGTTTCAGTAAGTCTGTGGTGCACATCCTTTTATAGCCAATTAAGAGGATGTTTTATTTCTCTCATTAAAAGAGCAGCCTACAGTCACCATGTTGAATCAAATAAGTATGAGTTTGCACATCCTGCACGCAACCTTTCCTTGAGGCATGGTAACATTTGTCATCTTTATAATAAAGCTTTCCAATTTTTCTGATTAATATTTAAAAGAAATAACATGACCTGAGGAATATATATATAACATTCTTGTTGGAAGGCATTCCTTACTACACTGCTCTCCGGTTTTAGGCTAATGTACCATTAGATCACTTTGTATTCTGCCTCCTTCTAAGACCTATTTTCCTGTGTTTGTGTGTAGCAGCAGTCTCTTTGTGCTCTTTTCTTTCTTCCAGGCGACACAGAGCTCTCACCAGAGCACATTTGCATTTTGGTGGTTGCTGTGATGCTCCTTGTCTTCAGTCTTGCCCTGCCATGGGGAGGATAGGGAATAGGCCTCTAGAGATTGTCTTCCGAGCATTTACTGGGTTGTTATGGGTCCATGAGCAAGTGGTTTCTGAATCAAACTCCTTGCAGCTTTCTAGCATAGCAGCTGGGGTGGAGTGCTGCTGAAAGGTGAGGTCCTGCCCCTTCATTCAGGTACTGAAACCTGGGCAGTGGTTTGGGACATCAGGCTCGTTGGGTTTCCCTCTTCTGGTTCATGCGGCAATTTGCTAATGTAACTGCTGTTCGTGTGTTTGGTAGAGCTGACCTGGAAAAGTGTGGCTTCATCTTGTAAAGGCAGACCTTCCACTTTATCTATGTCTCCTGAGGGTCTCCATCTGGTCAAGCTCAAAAAGCTTCAGTGTAGTGATAGACTGGAAAAGCAGGTACCTGTGTTAGGACCTGAGGCTTCTTCCTGCTGCAGTAAAACTATTTCCTTATATTTCTTATCATTATTACATTGCAGCACCATTGTCAGACGGTTAAAAAGACAGAGCCACACCACAGCAAGCTCTAGTTGACAGTGTAACACAGGTATTAAACAAGGGGAATGAACGAGCAGGCAGAGTTTTGAAAGCGAAGGTGCTAGCAACCCTTTACTCTTATGCAGTCATTTCAGTGCACTAATTTCCTGGTCTCTTCCCTTGTCTCTTCCTCATTTCTTTTATTTCTTTTTTGCCCAACAATAATTGGAGGCAAAAAGATGAAAATGAGGGCTGAGGTCAGTTTGGGTATTTCATATTGGCACCCATCACTAAAGCCCCTTAGGTTCTCCAAAACTTTACAAGTAATCACAGCTAGAACAAAAAAATGTAAGCCTTTAAACTTAAAGGCTCAGTTATTCAGTGTGCTTTATAAGTTACAGACAAAGCTAACAGATTTCATATATTAGCCATGGTAAAAAATATTAAATTCCATGGTATGTCACAAATTAATAGGGGGAAAAAAGATTAAACCAGCAACTTGTGTAAGTCCTTTAAACAAATGGTTGTCAGAGATTCTGCATGTTTGGTGAGGAATTAAACAAGTGACTATCAGCAGCTGAAGTCCTTGCAGAGGAGCCAAACCCTTTTGGAAAAGCTGAGACGTCTTTTTGAATATGGAAGTGATGTTTCAGTCAATCCTATAAATGAAAGACACAAAGACACACTTCTTCACACAAAGAAGAATTTGCCATGTAGTGTTGCTTTTGTCTTAATCCACCCTCACTAGTGAGGCGCTTGCTGCAGAGGGGAAAAAAAGGAACTCTCTTGTGGAGCAGAACTTGGAAGATGCAGGGAATACAAAGATTAATATTGAAGGCAAGTGCTTGTTGGAGCAGCTGATAATGCTGTGCACCACCAGCCAATCCGTTCCATTAAGTGCTACCAAGAAATAATTGCAAAGTGTTCTTTATAGTGTTGGGACTTGGGCAAACTATTCTATGATTATTCTAACTGTTCTATGATTAAAGGCAATATCTATGATTAAAGGCAAACCAGCACTAGAGACAAAAGGGTCCTTTCACCTGCTCAGGGATGGGGTGAGGATCTGTATTGCAGGGGACCATGGCATCTGCATGTGAGGCACCGTGCAACCCCTGCCTGTAGAATGGAGCCATCCCAATTTCTCTGACTCCAGCCTAAAGAACGTTTTCCCCATTCACCCCTGTTAAGGCAGATAATAGAAATGCACAAAGCATTCTCCATGATGAGTGTTGCAAGAACAAGATGTAAATGTGCTCAGCCTGTTTCTGAAAGTTGTTTGTGTGTTTTGTATTATTTCTTGATGGGTTATTTTCCTGTCTGATGGGGAGATGAGCTAAGTCTGCCTTCCTCCTGATCTCCTGGAGTTAACAGTGTGATACCGGGAACAGAAACTCGCCCTGCCTACTATTTCAGCCAGGTTCAGTATGCTTTTGATTTTTTTTTCACTCTTCACTCCTTTAACCCTTGTTGTTTTGTGAGGGGAAGCAGAAAGGAAATCAAAGCTGTGGTTGATAGACAGGGAGCCAAGTACCTGTTTTCTGAGTTTCCCAACTCCTAATTTACCTTTTCTCTCACTCTCTGTCATGGTTCTTCCAATTTAGAGCTGGAGACAGCTGTCTGAAAACACCGGTGTAGTGCCACAAATAGGCTACTATTGCAATTCCCTCTCTTTAAACCTGCCACTTGCTCGTTGGCTCTTACTTTAACACCCGTGGCATAGCATGCTGCTATGGATGGCTAGATCTGGCTTTTGCAGCTCAGGCCAAACTGAATTTGATGCAGAGATGTCTTTGCCCATTTTCTTAAGCTGGCGTTGAGGAATGGGTTCTGCCTTTGTGTGCTGCTGCCCAGCCTTGGGGTAGCAGCAGTTCTGGGAACACTTGCTTTGAAATGAACTCAGGCAGAGCAATCGCTCAGGAGTAGCTTGCTCCATCAACATGGTTTTTAGTGTTTTCAGTAAATCTCCATTTCACTCAACATGATTTTTATAAAATTCATAGGGAGTGAAACAGCAGTCAGGGAGTGGAGAAACATCCAGGCGTCGTGCTTTACCTCTTTTAATGTAAAGACTCATAGTTTTCATCATCACTCTCAGGGAAGCTTATCTTGTGTATGTGTTTGTTCAGCATAAAATCTGCTGGTCGGCAAGGCATCCTCTCCCTTGTCTGTGTCTGCTGCTATGAAGACACTCCAGAGGCTGTGTCCACCAACAAAGTTAATTGAACCAGCATTTGGGATCTGCTGTTCCCACAGCATCTCCATTCTGGCTGGAGCCAGGAAGCTCCAGTCATGTCCCATGGGAATTCCTTCCCATGGAAATTTCCCAGCACAGCTTCAGTGAAGGAGGATGAGTGTCTTCTGATATATCTTGTATAAGCATCTGCTTGTGATACTCATCCAAAAACTGGAAGTGTTAAGCTTGCTCCACATTCATTCATTTCAGCAGCTGACCCAGCAGCAGTTTATACCAGTACCGATGATTAACTTTGCTTGACTTGAGGTTGTCTTTGACCCAGATTTAGAGTCAGGCTTAGATCTTTAGTGGAAGACCCCAGGGTTCACGCTTGACATTACCAAATTGTCACGCAAACAGATTCACAGAAAACCAGATACTGTTAATTTGGCTGCCTGTTTCACAGACATCATCTGCACAAACTGCAGGATACTCATCTGCCTGGTTCTCAGCCCAGCTTGAGGGCTGACACAGGGACAAAACCCCCTTGCCACCCTTTGTGTAGCTATAGAGGTGTTTGATTTAAACTTCTGGGGCAGCAGGAGGGTCTGGGACCTGTGGGAATGGGAGCTTTTCACAGTGTTCGTAGGACCTGGTGCTAATGCAGTTTTGTATCCTGTTTTCTCTCTCCTTCCCATAGGCATCCTTATGCTTCCCTCTTCCTATTTCCCATGCGTGCTCGGTCATTCCTGGGTCCATTCTTTTGCTGAGTTTCATTTCTATTTAACACACACATTGGGAAGGGAAATAAAATGTGCGCTGAGAGATAATCTGCTGTCCTTCATCTGAACATCCCTGTCTGGCTCCATTGCACCCAACTCCTCCCTGCCCCCATTCTCCCCCAACCTGCTGGGTGGCTTCAAACAGTCTCCTTGTATCCATCCCATGTTTAAAGCCTTCTCTGAAAAGAGGTGAACTCCTCTAGCTAGTAACCTGCTGGAGGAGCCTGTCAAGGGCCGTCTGTGCGCACTTCAGTCTTCGCAAGTATCAAAGTGAAACGAGGAGAGTCTCACAGAAAAGGGTTACAGAGAGTTTCACGTATTTTGCAGCCTTTTCATGGCTTAAATTACGCTTCCCCTTGTTCTAGTTTTAAAAGGCAGAGCAGAAAACTTAATTTTAACACTGAAAAATGAAGGCTCTTCAATTATTTATAACATTAAAATGTACAAATGTTTGATCAATGAACTTGAAAAAAACATGCAACTACAAAACCCATTTCACAGTGTTCTAAAGTTCATGTGGCAGAGATAGAGAAGTGAAATGATTATTAACAGATGAAGAGCAGCATTTTAATAACATTCGAGCTGTAGTAATGAGGCTGACAAAAGCAAGGAAATTCAAAGCCAAAGCTGATCTGATGCTCCCTCCTTAACACATAGACTGTGCCTAATTTTGCAGGATGTGAGGTACTGTAAGTAAATTGCTCTCGTGCAGGAGACCCCCTCAGTGTGGTGCCCAGTGGGGTGGCAGCAGGATGAGGCACCTTTTGTTTCAGAACTTGGTTATTTTATAGTGGAGTGTTTTCAGTAAATACACAGCTGTGTCTTCATCTTCATTTTCTTTCCACAAGCTTTACCATTAGCAGTAGTAGAAACATCTTTTTTTTCCCCTCTTAAAAACACTGAAATATGACATTTCTCATGGAGCAGCACCAGGTGAGCTCAGCATGCCAAGTATAAGGGTTTGTAGAGAGGTTATCAATGGTGGCAGCTTCTGGAGCTGCCAAACTCCTCTGACACCAAACAAGCAGAATGCAACATATTGGCCAAGTATGAGGATGAGCTTTGTGACATACAAAAAGTAGAGCGCCTCCAGATCACTGCTGTGCTCCTGCAAAGCATGGTGTAGGAATAAAGAGAGGTTATAGTGAGCATGAGGCTTGTCCACAGCTACCCATGTCCCCTTGCAGTTGGAGAATAAATGGGCTCAAAGCTGCTCCATCAGCTTCCAGTGTCTTCACCCTGGGGTCTGGTCTCTAAGGGCCTGACAGCTGAGGAGGGCTTGTGGTGTCCTTCCTTCATGTTAAAAGCATATTTTTGTTGGATAGGCGCATGCACTTTCTTACAAAAAGAAGTTTATTTTCCAAATACCACCCCTTTCCAGGAAAACAAACATGATTCAATCAGCCAGCTACAAAATCGCAATAAATCCTGTTTGTTCAGCACTTTTCTGAGATTAATGGCTATTCTTGTCTAAGAGCTTTGGATGTTAAGATGTCTCTTATGCAACAGCGAGCTGAAAACTAGCTGGGTTTACTGTACTGTAACAAAACTGCTTTTTCGAAGTCAGAAAGGGCACTTGGACACTAGATAAAGTGCAAGGCAGGGCATAGAGCTTATTATACACAATTTTTATATCCTTGTGAGGGTGAGAAAATATCAGCAAAGATGGTAAGCTTTGTCTTGGCTTTGCAGCACTCAGATGTTAAGTGAGAGCTGCCTTGGCTCTGCCAGTGAGGGAAGGGACCTCTGTGCTTCTTCCCTTCCCCAGCCCTGCTTGGAAGGGAGAGTGTGGAGATGGGAGAAGTAAGAGGGAACTTCTCTGCTTTAGGGGATGTTTCCCTCACCTTAACAAAGGTGACTTAAAGATTGTTGCTCATTGATCCCTTTTCATCCTATTGGCAACCAGGCAGCCAAGTGAAGGCACAGGGCACCCCTGGGGCATCCTTGTGGGGTGGGTAATGACCTTATCCATGCAGTGACCACCGAGGGACCAGCTACCCTTCCCTGAGCTGCTGCCTGAAAAACAAGAGCCCAACCTTTATGTCTTGGTCCTGCAGCTTCTAATTATGCCCTGTGCAAGGCCTTAGATGTGAAGTCTGCTGCAGAAGCAGGACGGTGACGACGATGAAAGGGAACAACATCAAAAGTGTCAGGAAGAGGAGAAGGCAACGCCATATCAGTGTTGAAGCTACATGCATATTCCAATTTGCTATGTGACTGTGTTACTAATTTGGAAGTGGAAAAAAATCAGATTATACGCAGAATGGCTTCCCATAAGGTGCCTCAGGAATATGCAACTAAAGAAGAGTTTCTTAACAGGGGAGTTGTGTGCTATTCAATCTAGCCTTAACACACAAAGTATAATTAAGGCTCCTTAGGAGGGGTGGTAGGGCTGTGCTGGATGTCAGGTCTGTCTGCAGCTACCCTGGTAGGCAAGAACAGGGAGGAAATAAGGCCATGCTACCTACACATTGGTGGGGCATGAGGAGGAATGGGTGAGCACCATCCTTATCTGATCTGGGAGGATGGATTGTATGTTTTTCAGTCTGGGGTTGCAAAGTTTTAAAAATTACATAATTGATCTGGAGGGGGGGAAGTTACAAAAGTTTTATTAATAAAATTTAGTAGATTAATAAGTCTTAACATTACATATAAAAATCTGGCATTAAATATTTAAAATTTCTATTAATAAAATACTAGATTAATAAAGCCTAATATTAAATATAAAAAATTAATCGGATGCAGTTCATCGACTTTGTAACTTCAAAACCACAGCAATCGGCCTGCCTGCCCTTACTTGCATGAAGGTCCATGAGATGAAGGTGCAAGAAGAGGATGACTAGAGCTGAGCTGAGTGCTAGAGAATTATGCTAGTGGAAGCAGGAGCGTGGCCTGATTCAGTATCCTTGAATCCTGGTCAGATTTGACCATTGGTCTCTGCAAAACAGTTAAAATAAGCTGTGATGCGATGCAAATGGGAGCCTGGAATGTGGCATAATGTGAGTGTTTCCTGATTTGCAAGTCTGGGGGTCTGTAGGAATCTGTGTATCTTGATATTTTTGAACTGGGCTTCCACAGCTGCAGTGATAATACGAATGTATTTTGCCCCTGACTAGCATGGTCAAGCCTTATGCAGCAAGAGGGAGATCCTTGGTACATTAGCCATCTGGGCACATCACCTCTTGTACTGATGGTGGTGGGATGCAGCACATTGCAGGATCATGCTTAGGCTGAAATAAGATATGCAATTTATGAGTGAAAAACATTTAAATACCAGAAGTCCATTTTGCAGAAGACAGGAGGAAGAGGTGCTAAGTAATATTGCGTTATTGAAAAGGACAAAAATCTTTACAAGAATGCTTTTTTTATGTATATAGCATTTCTTCATTGGAGGTGCCCATGCTTTCCTCTTCCAGGAGGATGTAAACTCCCATCACTGATATTTACAGAGACTTTTGCCCAGGGTTAGAAAAAGCAACACTTTTTACCTCTGCTCAGTGCTTACAGCAAATGGTAAAATTGTGTTTAAATTAGGATAAATATTAAAATTAATATTCATTGACTTTTATGTTTCATTATCATTAGAACCGAAGTTTATTCTTGGGTAAACAGTTTATAGCAGGTTATAAATATTTTCTGTTGACCTATTAACTGGCTCAATATATTATGAAGTTATTGACAGTTGCCATAAAATTTACAAACAGCCATTAAACCTTTTAACATACGAGATATGTCTAAGTCTCTGTAACACGGAGAAATGATTTTCTTAAGATAATCTTCTACTGATATTAAATTCCTCCAAGATTTTAATATATTGTCAAAGTTTATGGGTCATAAAATAAACCTAGAGCTTACAAAAAATTTACACAAGGATATTATTTAAGAAAAAGGACATGTAAGTTTTACTACAGTAAGAGTGATGATATAAGCCACTGAAACATATAAAAGTACATACCAAATACTATGTTAAAATAACATTAAATGTCTTGTATAAATCCGCAAGTCAAGGTTTAAGGTTTTTTACAGTGCCTGAATCTCTTATTATTGTGTCTAGATAATGACACCCTCACAGTGCAGCGCTTAGGAAAGCTCACTTTTGATAGATGTAAAAGCATGAAATAATGATAGTTCAAGAAATCTTAATTTTGAACTCCCTGACAATGTAAGGTTAGGGCACATGCTTCGTGGGCTTGATTCAGCAAGGTATTACTCCATCCTGAACCTGATGTAAATCATCTAAAATCAATAAAAGTGGGTCAGCTGGCTGGTGTAAATTGGCCTGCCTTCATTACAGCCCATGGATGGGTGCCAGTTTACACCAGCTGAGAAACTGGCTGGGTGCAGTTATATCTGTGTAAAGCTGTCAGAACTCAGTGATTCATTAGGAGCCACACATTTACGATAGCTTTTCTCTGTTTCATGTATATATATACACGTACACAAACACACATATATGCACATATTTAAAAGTTGGGTGGCTCAACACTGCCCTTGAATGAACAGTGATGTCTCACAACCTAATCTGTGACAAATAGAGGCATCCCATTCTCTTATTAGCAGGCATTAGGTGCTGCTGAACAAGTGTCTGAGCATCTGTGGTTCTGTGAGATGGGGAAACTGCAGTGCTAGAGCTGAAGCATCCTCCAGATTCAGCTGGAGGGATGGCATCCAAGGCAGGACTGCACCATGAGGATGCCCTTCCCAGAAGCAACAAACAGATAAGATGGCATCCTGTGGACCAGAGGAGCACCACAAACACCTTGGGAAGCAGAATATTAGCTATATTCTTGCAGCAAGCATGCTTTATACTAGGTGTATCTAACAAGGTTAAGCTGCGGAGAGTATGCATCTGCCTTAGTGGTGGTGCCTGGTTTATGGGGAAGGACCTAGCCCTTGCCATGCAGCCCTGCTGCATATCACAGCTCTTTTTTCTAGTGGTCTTCTCCTCCCAGTTTTCTGAAGCTAATGAGGTTCTTCATCATTGCAGGCCCACAACTGAAGAACTCCTGAAGATATGAAAATAAGGGGGGGTAGAGGGGGATTATTTTGCCTTCTACTTGCTTCTTTCAGAGCAAATATCCTAAGAAATGAGGCAAATTGGAGAAGCACAGCAGCCATAGGTACAATCAAGAGCATGGCCATATATGAAATAGCTCATAGGAGCTGCTATGCTTCCCCTTTGATGTCAGTTCACTTGTGTATTTTGGGTGTCCAACCTTGAACAAAGGCACCCCAAATCCTACAGCAGACACATCATATGCTCCACTTTACCTGAGGTCCTTTAGGACCATCACCTAACACTAAAAGTAACAAAACCAACAGGATTTGTTTGGGGTTTATGCATTGTTTGTAGGCTGGGGCTGTGCCTGGTGGGGTTTCTACCCCAAAGCCATGCTCCTTATGAGTCCTATCCCAGAGGGCCAGAGCCACCCGGGTCCCAGGAGTTTGATGGGGCTGGAAGCAGAGCTGGCTCGCCTTGTGCAAGCATGCAATATAACTGACGTGACTTTGTGGTTTCCTATCTTAGCTTTGAAATATAGTAAACTCACAAAAGCTACTGTAGAGTTCAGAACAAACACAGGGGGTATGTTTAGTTATTTGTTTTTGTAGTAAAATAAAATATTTATTATACACAGACACCTACTGTGAACAGAGGGTAAGGCCACTGTGTTTTATCTCTAGGGTGTCATGTTTGACTTCCATTAGGGATGTATTATAGACCTGTGGGTTTTCATGAATTCAGAAAGTCCACTTTGAACACTGATTTCAAAGCCTACAGGGGGTGTGAGGAATGTAAGAACACTGCTTCGTAGGAAGGAACCTGTTGCATCTAACAAACACCTTGTGTTTGATAAGTCAGAGTTGAGGTATGCTAGAAAGGTGTTCTTATCTTTCATTTTATTTTTCCCCTAGCATGATTTTAAAGGAAGATTTCCCATTGTTTGCTTTGCAACTTTAGCCCATCTGAAAGCTCAAGGTGAAGACAATGAATGGGTTCTTGAAAAATGCACCATTACATCAGCGTACTTTTTATATTTTACTCTAATTCCCTCCCAATGAATCATATGGGAGGAGAAAACGACTTCAATGATCAGGTGGATACCGATATATCTCCATAAGTGCCTCTGAGATTAATGATGCTGTCCAAAACTCTAAGTAACGCTTGAAGGAGATGCATGGAGGGACCATAAGCAGCATGTGATGCTGCAGGCATGGGGACTGCCTGCCTAATTCTTCCCACATCATGCCCATGGTGGGCAGGGAAGGTCATGAGAACTGGCTCATGGAGCACAGCACCATGCAGACCACAGCTCCTGAGCAGCTTTTGGGATAAGCAGGTCCATGTTTGCAGGAGGTAGGAGCAGACCCATGTTCTGCTCAGGGCATAACCAGTGGTGTAGGGACATCATCTCAGCCCAATGGAGTAGTTGGAGATAACAGTGGGAGGGTGGAGAGGATGCCAAAGGAATTTGTCATGAAAGCATGAAACCTTCTGATGAGTTTTTTCTTCACCAGAACATTTTTCTCTTCTGCCCACATCCTTGCCTGTGGCTGGACAGGGTAGGGAAGAGTATTCTTCTCTTCAGACCCATGTGTCTTATCTTGAGCCATGCAATGCAGGTGACAGCATATGAAAGATGAACACTTCCAGTAGAGAAATCAGTACCCTACTCTGCAGTTGGATGCCACCCAAGGTTTTTTTCTTCTTCATTGTCACCACCAACTTAAGGAAAAATAACACTCAGAAGATCTGATTTTGTGAAACTAATGCAGGAACCGTGCAGCGCCATTACAGCCGTTTTGCTTTATATCCTCCAGACAGTAAGTAAGGGCGTGTTTTGAATGTTCTTTCACTTCATCTATGTTCTTCATTATGTTTATTGCTGGCTGGGGAGGGAACGTGCATGGCTTTGTTTCCCTAATGATTTCATGAAGAGCTCAAAACCCACTGGGTCCAGATAAGTGCAGGAGTCAGTGGGCTTCTTACCTGCGTGGAAGAAGACTTGGTTCTGCTGACATTTTTATTGTAGAAAGGTCAATGCAAGAAGTTAATAGTGCCTATTAGGCTGAGCATAACTAAAGTCTGGTAATAGAAAATGAGTCTAGAAATAGTCACATATGTTGCTACTAACAAGTCATCTGCTCCTAACTGTACATCTAGTTAATAAGTGCGTGTTTTCAGTTCTACTTTACTGGTATTAGTTTCATATTGGGTAACATATTCAAAAGAACTTGATTCTAATTTTTCAGTAGATGAGAGTGTTTACATGCTAAATCCTGTCCAGCACAGTTTGCAAAATACTCTTAAAGCCAGCCTGTCAGGGCAGACATTTTCATAGCTGTTGTTTGGTGCAGTAAGCAATGGACAAAAGGATTTACTTGTATCCAAAGAGAATTTCAGTGGGAATGAGAGGGCAGTTGACCTAGACAGCCTGTAAGCATTCACTCTCTCTTGTTTTGTTCTTTTTTGTGTTTTTCCTGGGGATTCTACATCAAGGATGAAAGCTGCCTCTATTACAGTCAGTAGTAAAATTCCTGTTGGCTTTGTGAAAATCAAAGGTTCACCTCACTCCTGCTAACTGCATCACATATAGTTTTCAGTAGGGTAACCTCATCTTTGGAAACCACTTTGGGTCCTACCACTCATTAATGGGATTCTCACCCTATAGCCAAGGTTGTTCTGAGAGTACAGGGCTCTTCCCAGGTCCTACAAGCACTAATAATACCCTGTGAGAGAGGTTAGCAGCAATAGTCATGGACAGTAAGTCCCGACTTGGTTATGTGCTTCCCGTTCCACTTGAATTCAACCATTAAATCTGAACTTCCAGTTCAAATTAAATATGTCATGACCAATGTCAGATATATGGACAACTTCAGAGTGGAATAACCCAAGGCAATCTGCTCTGATCGTATCATGCCTTAAGTCTCAGACTAAATCCAGGGGGAATTTAATAAAATAGCTCAGTCAAGCATTGATCTTTTCCTGATGTGGTTTTTTTTTCTTTCCAATGGTCGTCTTACACACATTGCCCCCACTCCCCTCTTGCAAAACAACACTGTATCATACAGGAATAACCCAGAATATTTCAGTACAGCAGCTATTGTACCTTTTCTATTGACCTTCTCCAGTCCAATCTCAGTGATGATAGTGTTCTAGCTTGACAGTATTAAATCATTTTGTTTCTTTCTCTCTCTGCAAGATGCTGCTCTCCTGTTATATTTGTTACCTAAAATGTGTAAAGTATTGTAAAATAGGGTGAGAGTGATACAGGAAGAACAGCATGGTGGTGTATTGTGGTCCAGAGCATTTGTAACAGAGTCTGGAGATACTGTTAGAGGATCTGTTTTGCAGCTCCATTTGCCCATCCCTGTCGCTGTGGTTTAAAACAAACCCAGCACAGGCCCACCAGAAAATTCAATGAGTGTTACTTTGAGGTGATGTTGAGGTGTCCCACTGGAGATGAGGGACTGGCAGTGTATCACTTGCCAGCTTTTGTGGTTAGCAAATAGGGGATGAGGGAAAGCCTTGGGATGAAAGTCCTATGGATGCTCAAGGACTTGCCAGCCCTGTCTAAGAATAATAGGGTTTAGACCACATTTAGGGTATAATCATAGAATGTTTTGGGTGGGAAGGGACCTTACAGATCATCTAGATCCAATGCCCCTCCCATGTGCAGGGACATCTTCCACTAGACCAGGTTGCTCAATATCTACTATTAATATCTAGTAGGTTATTATAGGATATAGCATGTTATCCAGTAGAATATAACATATACTAGACTTTAAAACCATTTATTTTAATTTTACTCATCAAGCTATAACATTTAATATAGAATCCAATAGTGTAGTCAACATTGAAAGGGCAAAAATCACAGTCAATTGCATCATCAGACTATCAGGGGAGTATTATCATTGCTGCTGTAGTGCATGAGTTGTCCTTTTTGCTCCTTTCTTCCCTATTATTTTGTCTTGGATAAAAGTAGTTTCTATATGATGCTAAGGGAGCACATCAAAGTGTTGTTACTTCTGGATTAAGCAGGCATTCCCGGTGAGAACAGTGTGGTTGCGAAACTGGAGAACAGACCTGGTTTTAGGGCTGTGGGATAGTTGGCTGACAGTGAAGGTCCTTAGTGGAAACCCGCTGTGGAGACAGTGCAAAAACATGCACTACTGAACTGATGGTTGACAAGCTTAACATTTACATAAAGTCCAGAAAAGAGAACATAGCATTATACAACTTTGCTTTAAAAAATGAGTCCTTGGGTAAGATTCCTCTCTGATTTGAAACCCTTCCAGGATTTGGAAGAGTTTCAAATAAAATTAAAAGAAAAACAAAGCTCAGGCTCCTGAGATCGCTCAGCTCCATACTGAAGAGTGAGTGTGAGGGTATGTTTTGTCTCTAAAGAAAATAGCAGAGCCTATAGCAGTCAAGATAGTTTATAAGCATGAACATAACTTTGAATAGCCCTAGCTCCAGTTTACCATGACCTCTGCAACTCAACTCTGAATAAAAGCTAAAAGAATATTCCCTTAATACCAGTTATACACTAGAAAAGATACTTAAACTCAGCAGATTTGAAAATAACAGACGTCTTGTTTTTCATGATGATACTGATTGACCTTTTCATTTTATTTTATTAATTATGAAATAGAAGTCTTTACAGGAATCTAAGAAAACAACTCTCCTTTTCCAAAAGGTGCAATGCATCCACGCATCAGGAAACACAGGCAGATATAATATAAGGAACCTTTTATTCAATGCCTGAAAGCTTTCCTTTGTTTCGTTTCTCTTGAAGTTTTAACTCTAGCATGTTTCTTCCCTTGCTGTGAAGTGGTTAATGCACAATCTGATTTCTTATTTCCACAAAGGCAAAATGTGACTGCTCTTTCTCTACACACTGGCCCTTTCACACAGCTCTCCTCGCCATCTGAAAACAGGTCTTACTGATCAGCCAGCACAAGCTTCCCTTTGTCCTGCCCATACTATCAGGTACAGGCAGCACTGTTAGTAAGTGCTACCAGCGGAAGGGAATGATCACTTAGGAGTATGTATGGATTGTGCACCACTGGCCATGCCCTGGCTGCCTGCCTGATCCTGTTCCATCTCTGCTGTCATCATGCCTCAGACATGTGTTTTCTTTTCCCTACACTCATCCCATTGAGTGGGCTTTGTACTCTAAACAGCCCAGCACTGATGCCTTTTTTGCCTGTGCTGGGCCATTTGGTTGTTGCTTTGCTTTATTTGCAGCACAGTAGATTAATTTAAAATTTCAAAACCTGAAGATTAATTGCAGCTGAGCATTGCAGTGCGTTCATCTGCTCTCCTCTCCAAGTACTGGCCTGAAATCCTTAGGTCCACCTCTGAAAAATGCAGGATGACCTGCCAGGTCAACCTGTCAACCAACACATGCTGTGGACTAGGACTCTCCTTGGTCCATAAGCTCCTGGGTGGGATGCCATGAGCCCCCATGCCAATAAAGTCACTCCCAAGGCTGGCCTACTGCTGTGACCCAAGACAGGATAACTCCAAAGCTTCTCAGCCATAAGCCATGTGCGTTAAGTTGGTACTACTGTAAACCATCAGCAAGGTCAAGAAAGTCTCCACGAGGCAGGAGTTCTGTACATGCAGGAACTAAGTATCCACTATTCCTTTTGATTCTTTGTGGGATTTTAATGCTTCTGCAAAGCAGGGTTCTTCAAGTCTCCTTGGTAGCTGTGGGCAGAAACTCAACCCACTTGGCAGAAGGTTCCATGCTGTGGTTATTTCTGTTCCAGCACTGGATAAGCAGATAAGATGTTGGATAAGCCAAGGCCAGTTGTACCATGGAGTGATGGAGACACCCACACTCTCTTTGCTACCTCTGAACTATTATATTAAAATGGGGGATATTTCTGCAGTGGTATAATGTGCACCCTCATGTATATATCTGTATGAGAGTGAAATGTTTTACCATTATTGTGTGTCTTTAAAATGCCTGGGAGATGTGGAAGTCCTCCAGAATTATCTGTTCTACTGAATGATTTTTTCTGGCTGTTGGATGTCTTTCTGTGCTTACTCATGTCCTGCATTAGTAATAACAGCAATCTTTAGAAGCCTCTTCAGAAGGACTGAGAATTAACTAGAGAGAAGATGGAAGAAACAATGTTTTCTGTGTTTATGAGAATTAACTAGAGAGAAGATGGAAGAAACAATGTTTTCTGTGTTTATGAGAATTAACTAGAGAAAAGATGGAAGGAACTTAATGTTTTCTGTGTTTAAAAACACTGAAGACTCTCAAAAACGTCAGGTTCCATTAGCTGAGGATGTGGCTCATCAGTGGGTGAGCCAGGAAGAGTAAAGGACAGATATTGTCTAACACATTGAGAAAAGGGTCCCGTTACTGAGGACCCCAGTAAAAGGAGCTAAAGCACCAGAGTGTCAAGGAGATTTTGTTCTTTTTGAGTGCCTGAACTTAATGGACTTTTCTGACTGAGCTGTGTAGTACAGAAACCAGCACGGCACTTCCCGTGTTTGCTCCTGCACTTGTCTGGGAGTGTTCATGCCATAAATCATTCACAACTTTACCAAGGTGATTCTTACACAGTCAGTCTATATCTTTAACACAAAATCAAGGAGGGAGAAAAAACAAAAGTACATATATCCATTTTTCCTGAACCAGCTTTTCTATCTCAATAAGCAAATTGTAATATACAAGCCCGTGTCAGAGCTAGTTGGAAATACCAGAAGTATATTTAGTTCACATACCAGAAAGTCCAAAGTTTCTTGTTCTTTCCTCAGCATATTATTTTGTTGATTGGTTGTGTTTTTTTTGTCCACCAACTTCCTTCCTCCTTCCTTCTTCTGCTCTCTGTTTCGCCAGGTTGGATGGGGTTTTGAGTATCCTGGTCTACTGGAAGGTGCCCTTGCCCATGGCAGGGGGTTGGAACTGGATGAGCTTTAAGGTCTTTTTCAACTCAAACCATTCTGTGATTCTACAGTTTTATGATCTTCTGTGCTGCTGCTGGTTGATGGCTCGGGGCTGCCACCCCAACATCCTCTCATGGGCACTGCCAAAGCCTCACAATGGGCAAACTGGTCTTTAGAGCAGCAATTGGCATGTCAGTCATTCTTACTGTTCATGCTTTACTGAAGCCTGGCAAAAATGTGCAGGGTGCCATGTTTGCTGTGAGTCTTCCTCAAAATTATCTGCTCAGCTGTGCTGAGTGTACTGTGAACAGTGTTTCTGTTCCCAGATGCGCAGCATTTCTCTGTATCTATCCATCTACCAATGGTTTACTGCTTTCCAAAGATGCTTCTGGGTATTTTTTTCATGTAGTTATATATACATACGCACACACATGTTTAAAATTCTTCTTTCTTTCCAAATAGCATTTTTCTAAAACGAGTTAAAAAATCCAGTAAATTTAGGACCTCTTCTCTTTTTCAAAAGACTTTGCTCCATTTTACATGTGCTGTCAGCTGAGTACAGTTGAAGAGTCCTAACATTAACTTCCAACAGTCTTTGGGTCAAGTGAAATGGCAGTGCACTCTGTGATTAGATATAACATTGGATGATGTGGTGTCCAGTTTGCAAACTGAATTTCAAACAGGATTGAAACATATTAAAATGTATGATGCTCAGTCTGAAGTATGAAAGTACCTGATGTACCAACAGTAGTGAATTATTTAAGAAACTAGATTAAGGATGGCAAGCGGTACATGTGTCACCAAGAAATAAAGGAGAATGGGGTATTTTTGGAAAATCATCCAAAAAAGAACCAAGCAAGAGCTTCCCAAATTTACTATTTAAAGACAAGCATGTCTTGAGCTGAGTTCAGAAAGAGGTCTTAGTTTCAAATGTTCTCAGGTTTTTTGCATGAAACTGAAATTCAGCCAAACCAGATTCCTTAGATTTGGAAAAAAAAAAAAGGTTTCTTTCCAAGCCTGGGAGAAACAGGCCAAGTTTTATCCTGACAGGAATGTTTTTGCCAAAGTTATGAAATCTGAAGTGAAAGTAATGGTGCTGTATCTGGCATTTATAAAGCAGCTTTATTCCAAAAGTTCCTAAAGCACATTGCATACAGCAGGCTGGATTCCCCAGTCCTTAGTCATACACATTCCCATTATAGCATACAGAATTCGAGAGCTTAAGCCTGAAGGTTCCATACAGGAGCACACAGGTTGGATCCCTTTCCATGTCTCTTGTGTAGGAACTTAATAGCAGTAGACTGGGACCTTGTTTTTGCTGGAGATTCAGTCTAGAAGGAGTGCAAATTCCAACTGTCAAAATCCAGCTGGAGAGGAGTGCTGCCCATCAGTGAATCAGCTTTGGTCCAGAACTGAGCTGTGAGGTCTGAAAGCAAAAGCTCTTCCACTGGGTCATGGATACCAAAAACAGGGTTTGCCACCAGCTCCATTGTTTTTAGTACTGGCTGATGCCCTGCTAGTGCAAGTGAGTTCCTCCATCTCTTGTTGACAGAGCTTTTGCTCAGTCCTGAGCTATCAAGATATTTGTATTGCATATTTGTCTTCTGCATTTTCACCTGAACTCAGTGCTTAAAGATTTCACTATTACATTACTTTTTCCAAGACTTCTCTTGGCTTTAAAATAATTCAGTTTTCTGCATGAGTGTCTCCCCTAATTCTATTCATACATACATTTCCCATAGATGGCACTGGAATTTCATGTTCTCTTTGTTACATTTTTGCCTAGATTTTCCCTGTTGTGGGGATAGGGGCGGTTTTCCCAATATTTAATTGATAGGTTTTGACTTTTAGTTGGGTTATGTTTCTTTGTTCCCCCCACTCCTCACCTCCCCAGGAATCTTGCAGAGTTCTCAAGGCAAGAAAAATTAAAGAAAAGAAAGAAAAAAAAGTGTGTATTCCTCCTATTCTCTCACAGATTTACTCATAGCTAACATACTTGGTCCAAGAAACTGCTTCTGCCATTGTATATAAAGAAATGAGTAGATGAGAGGAACGTTTTAAAGGTGACTGTCTATCCATGACCACTGTGAAATGTGGAGAGGAGATGGGCACAGTATGCACGGTGCCTGATCTCATCCTTTCCTCCTCTTTTAGGTTCACTCCTTACTACTGACTAAGGGTAGAGCAGGGCAAGGCGATTCCCTGTATCCCCATTAAACTGAGAATATCCACTTAAGTAATAAGATTTTAATTACCCAAGTCAGAATTTCATATTAAACTCTAATCTGATACATTACCAGCCTAAATTAATGTCAAAAGGTGTCTGTATAGAGACTTTCACTCATTTAATGATGGTTAGTCTGGGGCCTAAACAAATTATTTGCAAAAATCTCCAGATCACTGTAGAAATGGTATTTCCAATGCTAATAGACTTTTGATTTCCAATTAGTCCTCTACTCACTGCAAAGGGTAGGGTTGCTTTGATCAGTCACCGATTTACTGCAAGCTTTTAAACAAAAGGGTGTTGGGATGATGTATCCTTGGAGCATTTTTGTAGTATGTCAACATGAAAGTTGACATAGAAAGTCGTTTATTAGTATGGTGGTTAGGGTGGGATATGCAAAACGTATGCTTGGCTTTATGCCTTTATTATGTCCTAAAGCAAACTCCTGAAGAAGCATAAAATGATCTTTTTGTCATACCCAGAATGTGCAACTGCTCTTCTGTCTTCTTGAAACTGCTTTCAGAAATCCACTCTATGAATTCTTGTGATTAAAAACACTGATTCATGTTTTTTTTTATCTTTATTAATTATTCTTTGTTTTTGGTTAGATTCCTCAGTCATGCTAGAGAAACCAAATCAAACACTTTAAATGTTATTTTATTAACTAAAGTGAACCTTTTTATAGTATAAACCCCCTGAAGTCTCTTAGCACCTTGTAACCACAGGTCCATACAGAATTAACTACAAAGTCCTGAGAAAGGGTTAATGCTTACTGGCAGTTTGGCCATATTAGAACAATTACAGTGATTCATTGTCTATGTCTAATGGCATAATCTGATTGTAAAGACAGCAGAGTGGGCGTTGGAAAATATACAGCAGCCCACTATAGTCAGTGTGAGGCATAACAGGAAATGATTGTGGGTGTTAACCATGTCACAAATGGTTGGATTAAATGCTGACTCCACAGCTGAAAAGCCAAATAAAGATATGGGAAAGCAGCCGTATATGCTTCAATAACAATTAGGAGACTATCTAATATTGGTTTTAGCAACAGAAAAGAAAGTTGTAGTGAAAAACCTACTGCAGGTGATTCTACTTAAAATTGTATTTACTATCTTTCTAATGTGTTAGCCAATAAGTAAAACTGTTCTGAATAATTTGCTTTGATTCGTTCAGAAAGCAAGGTATTTTATATTGAAATAAATAGGAAATATAACTCCTGATTATGATATTGTCATTAAGGTACTTATTTTCAATTAAGAATTTTTATTAGCTCTCATCAAGTTGAGTAATGCAAGTGCCGTAAAATATACTTCCTTTCCCACCCTGCCCGCTCCCTCCTGGCCCTTCTGTGAAGGCCTCACCTTTCTTCAGTGGCAACAGAAGGAAGGGAAGGGAGGAAAAGGAAAGAAGGAAAAAGAAAAAGGTAAATATAAGAAGGTAAATAAAGGAGGAAGAACAGAAAGTAAATAGAAGAAGAAAAGAAGGTAGAAGGGAAAAGAAAAAGGAAAAGAAACGAAAAGAAGGGAGAAAATTAAAAAGAAAAAAGCAAAGAAGGGAGAAAAAAAAATAAAGGGAAGAAGAAAAAGAAAGGAAAAGAAGGGGGAAGAAAAGAGGTGGAGAAAGGGGGGTAGGGGTGGGAGAAATTCAGTTTTCCGGTGTCCTGAGGTTATTTTCCGTTTGCCACATCCCTCGGTTGAGTTTCAGCTATGAGGTTACAGCCTGCAGTGCCAGGTCCTGAGTGAGCACCTGCCAGGCTCTTTCTTGCTTCTCTTTTCCTTTCCCAAGGGGAAGGGCTGGCCTCAGCGCCCACATTTTGCTGAGGTCCCCATGCTCAGGCTGTGGACCTCCATGGACGGTGCATTGGGGCTGGAGCTCTCTTTCAAACCCCCTGCAGGGGCAGACACCCCAGTCCCTGAGGAGGAAAGGGTCTGGGTTTAGACCGCAAATTCCCATAATTTAGAAAAAATGGGCACATTCGCTAACTTTTTTAACAGTTTTGGCCTCTTGGAGGAGCTAATGCAAAGCAAACACTTTTTTTTTTTCCCTTTTTTTAGGCAAAGGCTTTAAAATCACAATAAACCCATTTTGATTGTAAATATATTTTCAGCTACGTTTTATCAAATAATCTTACCAAGAAAAAATCTGGTTTATGAAGTTATGATGATTTAAATTGTTCTTTCTTCCTCTCTCTATCGCTCCCTCTCCTTTTTCACACATATTCTCTGGAGGATGTAAATATAAGCCTCTAGCTATACAAGTCAGTGCTCCAGGTTTATCCCAGAGACTAAGCAGTATTTCACAAAATACCTTTATTATTTTCTGGGGTTCCTCTGCATCGTGCGAAACCTCCAAGGTTATTTGAGATCAGGCGTGTGAGGAAAGCGGACGCGTTCGAGGTCAGGATTGGGAGGAGGAATTTTTCAGGAGCTGTTGCTGTATAAATTAAAAATGTGAATTTGCATTTTTCTGGGGCTTTGGTTACACTTTCAATGACTTTTGCATCTCACTAATCTGAAAGGTATCAGTAATCAAGTGATGAATGCAAAGGCAGCCAGAGCTGTATGGAATTCTGTGTCTTGTCACTTTACAAACACCTTTAGTCTCAAAAACATCAGGTTTTTATATTTCACGTGTAAGGGTTTGATTCTATACTATTGGTCTTATTGAAAGGGAAATCAGTGAGTTCAGCTGGAGGAGAGTAATGCCCTCAAGAAGAGTGTCAATTTAACCATTTTTTCATGAGATAATAATACCATTGTTAGACATTTATTTTTTTCCCCCTGATGAAATCTGAATATTTACTCCTTAGGGTTGGCATTTAGCTAACACAATGTAAGTGGCTTGTAGTGATGAGGTAAAGAAAGGAAGATCAAAAGGCAAGCAGAAAAGGCTGATGGATGCCCCAACATCCCTTGCAGAGCCCTGCATCCTTAAAACGATATTTCACCGCTGTTCAAACACAGCTTCCTATGGAGGTCAGCTGCCAGACTATTAAAAACCAAAGACAACCCAGCCACACCAGCTAAAACCTAACTGGATTATCTTTATTGCTTGCGAACATGAATAGTATGTATTTCCTGTGCATCTATCTATGTCAGGAATGAATATCCCAGTGCAAAATAGAGCATGGCTGAGGATATGGATACAAGACACAGCCTGGTGATAACCAGCACAAAGCAGGAGCCTGATGAAACCACTTCTATAGTTTTGCAAAATTACTTGTGGCCATGGGACTGTGCTTGTCCCCAGGACGTGACACAGCCCCACACACACTTCCTTGAAGAACTAACACACTTTTATTGCAGGAAGAATAAAACAGGATTTCACAGTCACTTGTCTTTGCAGTAACCAGCTTCTCACTTCCCCCAGCACTCCCCGGGGGTTCGTGGCTACTTCAGGTGCACTTCTCTGTTTATGGCCCTGCAGCAGTATCAATTTTCCCCAAATCCCCTAATGCAAGCTGCTGGGGTGGGTTTTTTCAGTGGATGGTGACTGAAGATGGCTTTGAGATTAAGCTAATTAGATCATTTGTGTTTTGCCCTTCTCCATACTGCATGTTGGATCAAGTTGGGCATGTAAGGTTCGGCAAAGGGTACCCACGGCACGAGCCATGCACTGGAACACGGGCATGAGTGTCTTCAGAGCTGAAAGGGGCTTCTTCTTTACTATGCTTCCCATTGCCACCCAAGTAAGTGACAAAAGAGGCAGAGCTTACTGCCTTTTTGTGGTTTGGTTCCTAAAATTCTCTTCTGTATAAAGGTGAGGGCATCAATCCACAAAATCATTTCTCTCTTCTTAATACAGCAGTAAAAAGACAGAAGGTGCAAAGCAGCAAGTAACCAAAACCCAAAAGGCATTTGGTGTTTGAATGGAAAGAATGTAACTCCCATGAGTTGAGATAAGAGCAGTCCAGTAACTAAGGTATAACACAAACCACTGCTGCTGCCACCAATAATAACAATGATAAGGG
>WYDI02012790.1:0-19630 GCA_009867235.2 Psittacus erithacus | reverse complement strand
ACCAAAATCAAAAACACAGCACTGCACCAGCTACTAAGAAGGAGAAAAATTACTGCTACTGCTGAACCCAGGACAGTTCCTGAATCATAGATTCATAGTTTCATAGAATAGTTAGGGTTGGAAAGGACCTTAAGATCATCTATTTCTAACCTCCCTGCCATGGGCAGGGACACCTCACACTAAAGTCTTTTACAATACATTTGACTTTTCAATTTTCAACACAAAGAAATTAGTAAAGGATCATGAGCTCTGAACTTATGCTTGCATCTAAATTTATAGTAACATCCCGATTTCAGTGAGTCTTTAAAATGTTTTGGTTCTACGAAAATAATCCTGGGTCTACACCCTTTGTAAAACTTGGGAAGTAAAAATACCTCACTTAAAGGAGCTGAGGACTTCATTCTGGGCATTACTGCTTGTGATTGTAAGAGAAGAGACAGTAGTGACTAGGAAGTCTAACCAGCACCTGAATGTGGGGAATTTCTGGATGCTGGAGGAAGGGAGAATCAAAGATGTATTTCTGAATATCTGGGAGAGGGAAGACATTAGGGTACGCCTGGATGGCTAAACAGATAATTTAGGAATTAACCACACTAGACTACAGAAGAAAGTTATGTCAGAACTTAATAAAATAAAATGGCAGATTAAGAATTGATAGAAAACGAGCATTTCCCTAGAGCTTCCTATTGGTAGCTGCTCCATCTCCCTTTACTCACCAAGTAAATACAGAAAAAAAACCACATTAATGTGGAAAAGTAGAGAGAAATGGAATGACCCTTGATACACTGGTAACAAGACTTCTTAGACCAGTGTAATTTTTCTAATCTCTCTTGACATTTTAAATAAGATTTATGTGCTGGTAGATGTTTCAAATTTTAAATGATGACCCACATAGTGTAGTATGTCGAAAGAGCATTTCTCTGTTGACATTCTTCTGAATGAGAAATGTGCTAGACAGTATGTACCACTAAATGTTAATAGGTCTAAAACTACACAAATTTTAAATTTATTGAATTGTGTTAATAATGAATTCTTAAACTATTCACAGAATTCTGAAATAGTTGTAACCTAATCAGAATTAAAGGTGAACTGACAGGCAGAAAAGGCCACAGCCAGATGACCTTGATAAGGAGCAAGGAGCCAGTCTCCTGAAGAGTAGACTGGTTTGGAGCATTTTCTTAGATTGAAGGTGAGAGCAGTACTTGAGAGTACACGGTGATGCTTACAGTGTCTCCCTCACGTCATTACCTAAAAAAGTTACACTTGCATTTAAAAAACAAAATGTAAATTTATAACTAATAGCTGCAAAGAGAAGCATGGCAATGAAAAGGTAATAAATGCTTACGTATCCAAGAAGTTCTAAGCAAGTGTTTGAGGCATCAGCTGCTAGTTGTAGGTTAGGATGGGGCTGCCTCCAAGGCTTGGGAAGAAAAGCGTGGAGAGGTGCTAAGTCTAAGACCAGCAAAGACTTGAGTGAATGAATATGGTAGCCAAGCTGGTCCACCTTGTCTCAGGCAGAGCATGAAATGTGCGCTGCTTCTCTGGGAACAGAAATGGCTGGGGTCAGAAGGGGATGTGACTTCTCTTAATTCAAGCCTGGATGTGTCCTTTTTCTGAAGGCTTGTAAATGTAAAAAAAAAAAATTACCCCCCCCAACCACAAACACAAAACACACACACAAACAAAAACAAAAACAAAACTAACAAGCAAACAAAAAAACCAGACAAAATAGAAACTCAGAAAACAGAAAATATATTAGATTCCTGTTCTGTGTTTCAGAGTGTTGATATCTCACCCTGGGATTAAGAGACTGTTGAGTGCCTTCTCTGTGAACTGCGGTTTTCACTAGCTTATACAGTCATTTTATTATCTCCAGAATGAACATGATCCTCTTCAACTACAGACATCTGCAAGTTCACTATAAAATGCAATTCAAGCGAGAGAAGAAATGAGAATTTGCTGTGCCTCAAGAACACCATGGTGGCATTGGCAAGCATCATAACCAGTCTCTGGATCATGATTCTTATTTATGGCCTTAGTGCAAGAGGCACATAATACCTGAAACATCAAGCAAAATGAAGGCTGTGGTGTTCTCATGGTGGGGAACTCCTGCAACACACAGATGGAAAGTGTCCTGGTACTGAGCTGGATGAGGGATGTTAAACATCTGTAATGGAAATTTGCCCTCTGTCACCCTTGTTCTAATCTTTCCCAGACAGAGGGACAACAGAGAAATCTATCTTCTTGAGGCCTAATCCATCCCCACATTATTCTGTGCTTACAGTGGTGTAACTCCATCAATACAAACAGAACTACTGCCCTACACAGCTGGAACAAAGCAGCAGGTTCTCAATCTCTTATCTACCTCTCTGAAAAATAAACCAAATAGTTGTAGTGCTGCAGATTTCCCCATTAGTATAGGCAGAAATACTGACAGGTAGTGAAAATGTATTCTTGTACTGTCATATAACCTTGAGCATTTTGCTTTGTCATTTATTTGTTATTTTCATTCAGTCCAGTATGCAATCATACAGTGGCATCACAGAGAAAACCAGATTTGTGCAATCACAGTTCTGCATTGATAATGGGTTATGCATTTGAAGATATCAATTGACTTCAAGGAAAATAAATCGAAGTAACACAGGATTTAAGAAAGCTACTGACTACAGACAACTGAGTCTGCAGTCTTTTGGTATAATTCTTTGGTTTAGCCTATTTAGATATCTGGAAGACTGCAGATAGAAATTTGCAGGTATTCCAGAAAAAATCTATCGTATTGTAATCCTAACTAAATTGCACAGTGTCACTGTAAGTAAAAACTTAGAATAATTAAAGCTGAGAGGACACTCTTGTTACCACATTTGAATGATGCTAAGATCTTACGAAGTTTGGTGGCCTCTGCAGAGTGGATAAGGGACCTTGAGCAATATATATCCTAATGAACAACCAAAATGTATCACTACTCTTCGTTGGTAGTATTATTTAAGATGGTAAAAATTGCATTATCACAGATACATGCCAACACTATGCTCCCCCTTATGGGGAAGGCTGAAACTTATTTGTAGGATGAGTATATCACCTATATCATCTCATCAAGAAATAACATATTTCCCTTTTACAAATAGTCACTCTGATCCTCTAACTAGTTAGTAAAATTTAGTTAGGAGGAAAACCCATTTAATTATGACACAGTGGAAGGAGCTTAAAGTTATACCCAGATCTTATTTTGGAAATTTGTCAGAGCAGTCATTCAGCCCTTCACTATCATTCTTGTTGACTTCTGGTCTCTGGATCAAATTTTCTAAGAGCAGTAAGGATCATCTATTACTGATCATTTTCTATGGGGATATTTCTTTCATCTTTCATTCATTTTTAAAAATTCTTTGCTCATATCCTCTCATGCTCTTTTTGCTGATGTTCTCCCTGCTTCATCATCTCTTTTCTTTCATTCTGTGTATCCCATCATTAATCAGCCTTACTTTGGACAGTAAAATCCATGTTATTTACCTACTGATGTCCATTGCTTGATCAAGTACCATTGTAAAGCTCCAAAACATAATGCTTCAGGAAAAAAAACACTCACCAGCCACTGAGAGAATGGCACTGTTTATCAGCTAAATAAAAACAACTTTGGATGCCAAGATTCGCTTTGATCTAGTCAACTTTCATTTGACCATTGCCAAGCATCTTCACCTCTTTGCTTGCTAACTGTGGCTAATTTCTGCATCAGTAAGAGTTTTAAGAAAGTGATTAATATTTACATTTTTTAAAAAAGAGGTACATTACACACGAGGTTAACCCTAGAACCAAGTGAGGTTTTTTGTTCAGGATCCAATATATTCCATTTCCTATGGAGTGAGTATGCCAGAACTGGTTAAAAATAGCTTCTCCCATTCATTAGAGTCAGCAGATGGCCATTAATCTTCCTGAAAGCATTGATTCAAACTACTCGTCTCCACTTTCAAGGCCCTTTGCAGGCTACCCTCTCCCCATCTACCACCCCTCTTTACACAACTGAAAAGGCAACTGGCTTTGTAACAAGTGGGTGGCAGGTACAAACCAGCACTCTCCTACATGCTGTCCCTCACATCTGGAGGGAGCAGTACACAGCATTAACAATGTTTTTTCATTTGTCTCCTAAAACTTTCCTTTGTCATAAGGGCTACAAAAGCATTACACAGTTACACACTGGTGTGATAGGATTAGAGCCTCTTTAGGACACAGTCCTTCTAAGGACCATCTTAACATTGTTTATGTCTCAAGCTCTGGTATCTATCTCTCCCAAACTGCAATGTCTCATTTTGCTCCTAGACTGTAAAAGCTTGAATGCAAAGTCTCTCCACTATGTACAGTCTAGCTGAATATTTCCCAGCACGCTATTGCAATATAGACAGTTAATAAGAAACAAATATTAGCTTATGCAGTCAAGACTCCACCTCCTTTGGCAACACCCTTCACTTTCCCTTTCTTTAATAGATTCTTCCCTTGATACAGCTCCCTGGACTGCTAGTATTCCAGCAGGGTCTGCTCCCCAAGCAGGGCTTTCAGCACAGATCATGGTAGCCAGAAAGGTGTACGACACAGCAATGGATCATGTGAAACTGCCAAAACCCAGTGGTGGGACACATCAGAAAGTTTTTTGTGCTAATACTCTATGCTTTACTGGTGTGCAGTGCGAGCCAGCTGAAGATGGAGGATTTAAATGTGGGCCTTGTCCCACTGGATACAGCGGTGATGCAATTACATGTGAAGGTAAGGGGGAGAACCCTCTTTCTTTTATAACTTCAAATCTAGTAAGTCTCCAAAGGAAAAACATATTTTAATTATAAATTTGGAGATTTTTCTACCTGGGAACATTCTGGCTTTCAAAGCAAATCATATTTCAAAATGATAGACAAACATTCTGTAACTTTAAAAAGGCTCTTTCTGCTTAAAAAAATTGCATTTATTTGATAATATCTAATCTATTGAAACCAGGGACAGATTGTGATCTTGCTTACCCTTGCTCAAGGCCAGATTCATTCTACTGAAGTCATTACATTTAGAAATATATAAAACTGCTGTGAAAAGAGTAAAATTGACTCAATTTCTCTATATAACACATTCTAGAAAAAAACCTAATTGTTCTGCTACCTTAAAAATGGCTTTCAAGTATCTAATATCTTTAAGACAAAACTGAACTTGTCATCTGAAATATATAGCACCAGAAGGGTTTTCACAATATATTGAGTTATTTATTAGACAGCTCAGAAAACCTCTGTAAAACAGTAGTATTATGCATGTTGTTGAGACAATGAATTCCCTGACTTAGCTATCATTAATTACACCTTTTGTTGAAATCCCTCTGATAAACTGATCTCTTAATTGGCTTTTCACTACAGAAAGTAAAATTATTTGTATAATCTATTTTATTCTCTTTTACATATGGTTCCTCGAGCTCTGTGCACAGAGAAGGCAAGTGTAGAGGGAGGTGTCAGCTGTGATGCACTGTGGAGGACCTTGCAGGGATTCCTTGCTGTAAGCAAGGCTTCATGGGGATGTAAAAGCCCCCAGTAATACTGCAGCCCTCTGAGGCTGGAGGTTTATCAGAAAATGCATAAGAAAAGGTTACTATAATCTTGGGTGCTATAATTTTTGCCTATTTCCACATTCCAAAATGCCCCTTCTAAAGGACTGAAGGTTACCTGGCACAAAAAGACCCTGTCTCTAACCTCTGTATTATACCCAGAGGTGGAAGAGTACCAGCTAGCTCCTTGTACTAGGAAGCCCAAAGCAAATCTGACCACAAAATGGCCTCCCATCAAAGACCAGGCCCATGGACATATGAATATTTACAAATACGGGCATATGGCTGCTTTGTGTATATTTTGTGTGCCTATCAGTATAGTCCTTAAAACATAAATCTACCTCTGTCTTTTATTGTCTCACAAGATGAGATATTTTCTTCACTTACTGGTATTACTGAAAATCTCCCTGGAGAGTCCTTAGGATGAAACACTTCATTACCAACATCATTCTCTGTCTCAGGGCTTGATGACACGATGCACAAACATAATTTATTTGTCTCTCATCACTGACCATGTCACCTGAGTCAGGAATAAACCTGTCTGCTTCCTTCTTCTTCTTTATTCCGAGACCTTCTGTGCATCTGCGAGCAGTACCCTGGAGCATGGCCAGCAGTATGAAAAGCACTCATTGTACCTCCAGTCATTGAGTCTCTTCCCATGTCAGATGTAGCTCAGTCATCATGAAAGCCGAAGTTGAAAGATAAGGATAATTCCTTAGATTAAAGCCTGCCGTAACCTCAGCTATCAGCACCTTACAATGTTGCCACGACTGTACCAACTTCCTTGAAAACAGTAGTACCCTCTAAGAACAGCAGCAGCAAAACTGAACAAGCAATCAAAGCTTACATGAGACCAACATTTGCAAAACCTTCAGGCTTCAATGCAATATCCATGGCAAGTGAGCGGAAGTTTTGACAGACTCAGACACATTGATAGTTGTCACCATCCTATTTGATCTCAAAATTCACCAAGATTAAAAAGTAGCAAGTTTTAATACCTGTGGAGCTTGAGGAGATGTGACCTTTTTTTAACAAGAAAATACTCTTCAGATAATAAATACTTTACCAAGTGAGATTATGTTGTGACAGAATCTAATTTTTTTTTTTTTTTTTCAGATGTGCAGATTTAAAATCAGGCTTGGAGGACTGGCAGGGAAAAAATAAGCAACATCCTGAAAATGAATTTCTCTTCTAATGTAAATCCTACCACATTTTATATCTGAAATATTATCACCCCTTTGGACAAGCACCTCAGTCTCCCTGTTAGGTTTTAGTTGGAAGTACTCTCCCTCTACTCTGTATTCCTACTTTGGGAATCACAGACCCATAAGAGTGCAGGCTGGAAGAGATTGCTGGGGATCACCAGGTCTAACCTACCTTCTTTTGGAAGAGCATAGCCAGATGCCAGTGTGTTTGCCTTATATTCAGGCATCTAAACTGAGACATGTTCAGATGCTCTTAGCAATTTTCATTTAGATCATTCCCTTCACTACTGACAACTTTGTCATCTGTATAAAGTAGGACCTTGCTTTTGCCCATCTTGCTTTGGTGTAATAAAGATTACAGATTCTTAATTATTTTAGTGCAGATGAGGTAAGATGAACTAGCTCCTCAAGGCTCTACTCATCACTCCCATGCCCCTTCTACACCTGGCCAGATTCCCAGCTTGTAGAGCTCTTTCACCTTCATGCACAAAGGCAGTATTACATTTATTAGTGGCCTAATGTTAATACTACTCTGCTAAGCAGGCAAGGCCTTGAAAAACTTAATTTCAGAGCAGCATTTTGGAGATATCTGGCATCACGTACACAATAATAAAAAATAAGTAGGGGAAATAAGGCCTGCTTTAGTCCACTGGGTTCTCTTGCATGTTCTCTTGCAGAAGATACTCGCTGGCATTTATGAGGTAGTTAACCAAGAGTTCCTCTAGTAATAAGGAAAGTTACTAAACACCTGATTTCCATTCTGAGTGCAATTTTAAGTATATATACCATAAAGTCAATGCATTGCTATAGCACACTCCTGGCAGTTTTACAGGACAGCACCTACCAACCACCTGTCAAAACACACTGCAGAAGTGTCAGAACACTCAAAGAGCTTTAAATGTTCCCGCTCAGTATGCCAAGCAAATAAAAGTCTACTACTTTAATAATGCATAACTAATTCAAGCAGGATTGTTTTCAGCATGCTTCTGCTATTTTGTCTTTGCTTAGTAACATTTGAGGATAATGCTCTGAAATATTCATTAGCATTATTAGTTACCTTGGACTCGTCGTCCTGCCTCTGTTACACACTCTACAACAGGGACACAGACAGGCCTTCACTTTCAAAGATGCTGTATCTACTGGACAAGGAAACAAATGCTGTCTTTTCCCTAGGCTCAGTTTTTCACCAGGGTCTGTGCATACGGACCTGTCCCAGAGCAGCTGTTCTACTTCTCGAGCTCCTTAGGTGCCCTAAGGTGGAACATGTCCTTTCCATTTGATATCATGGTTGAAGTTTAAAAAAACATCTGCTCTGGACCTCATTGTTGTGCTTGTTCCTAAGAGACCTTGACCTGAAGACTAAAGAAAGATAAGAATTTAAGCCAAATTTCTGGTCATTATTGTTCCTATCTCTATCCCCAAGTTGATAGGGAGTGTCTGGTTACTCGAACTGTACAATTAAAAAGTTAAAGACTAAGTTCTGTAGAATAAAGACAATTATTTAAAATTATTTTGGATTAGGTGACAGTTGAGGACTAGTTTTTTTTTTAATTTTTAGTAGTCATAAAAGTTCTTCAGAATTTCCATGGAATATAAAGTCATGCTACTTTAGAAATATTTTCTTAAAAATGTGAAGTCAGTAAAACTCTGGGATATTTTATAGGCTTTGCACAGTATTTCCTAAGGAAAGAGGACATCTAGAACAGTAGTAGTTATGCCTTCTGCTCAAGAGTTAAAAACACAACATCGCCTTGACATTACGAAATCAACGTTCAAGCCTAGTAATTTTCAAAATAACAGGAAAGATGGAGTAGGTGGGAAAGTATTATGACCTCACGATTGTCACCTGGATGAAGCAAGGCAAAAAAATTCAGGTAGCTGACAGTCATCTATTCTGACATTTTATTCCCCACAAGCACTACTATGTCAGACCAAAATTCTTTCCCCTATCTCCAATACCTATCAACAGCAGATGTCTGCAAGTATATGGGAAAGATATAGGGATACTATTCAGAACAGTCCCTCAGCAAGTCATGGATCATTTGCTTAAAACCACCAAGCACCCTGTTCAGCCTTTCCAGGCCATGTCTGATTTTGTAGTTTTCTATTCTATCCCTCCAAGTCATGTCTTTCTCAAAGACCTAATACATTCACTTGTTCTTCACACAAAAGCTCTACTGTACCTTTGTTTATCCCTGTCACCCTTTTTAGTATCTTCCTCACTTTTACTGTATCTTTCCTGAGCTGGGGGATCAGACCTGAACATGGTATTTAAGCTGCAGCTCAGTACGGATACAGATCATAATAAAGTCTGGCATTTTGTGCTCTGCTCATTTCTTAACAACTCCTAACACTTTATTTGCTTCTTTGACTGCAGATGAGCACTCAGGTGACATTTCATAAAACAAAATCCATTAGCACAACCTAATCAGAACTATTGTCTGCATTTGTATTCCAAATTTATTCAGTGAAGTTAACCTTGTTAATTTTCTATTAGCTATGAGGGGACCTAGGGACTAACCACAGGCCAGCCAATCTCACCTTGGTGCCTGGCAAGATCATGGAGCAGATCCTCCCAGAAACTATGCTAAAGTCCATGGAAAATAAGGAGGTAGTTGGTGACAGTCAGCGTGGCTTCACTAAGGGAAAATCATGGCTGACAAATCTGGTGGCTTTCTAAAATGGGGTTACAGCACTGGTGGACAAGGGAAGAGTAACTGATGTCATCTACCTGAACTTGTGCAAAGCATTCGACATTGTCCTGCAAGACATCATTGTCTCTAAACTGGAGAAGCATGGATTTCATGGATGGATAACTCAGTGGATAAGGAACTGCCTGGACAGTCATGCTCAAAGAGTTGCAGACAATGGCTCGATGTCCAAGTAGAGACCAGGGACAAGTGGTGGTCTGCAGAGGGTACTGGGATTGATCCTGCTCAACATCTTTGTTGGCGACATGGACAGTGGGATTGAGTGCACCCTCAGCAAGTTTGCCAATTACACCAAACTATGTGGGGCAGTTGACCTGCTGTAGGGAAGAGATGCCATCCAGAGGGGCTTTGACAGGCTGGAGAGGTGGGCCTGTGTGAACTACATGAAGTTCAACAAAGCCAAGTGCAAGGTTGCTGCATGTGGGTCAGGGCAATCCCAAGTACAAATACAGGCTGGTCAGAGAATGGACTGAGAGCAGCCTTGAGGAGAAGGATGTGGGGGTGCTGGTTGACAAGAAGCTCAGCATGAGCCAGCAATATGCACTTGCAGCCCAGAAGCCAACCATATCCTGGACTTCATCAAAAGGAGCGTGACCAGCAGGTTGAGAGAGGGGATTCTCCCCCTCTACTCTGCTATCGTTGGACCCCACTTGGAGTACTGTGTGCAGTTCTAGGGCCCCCAACATAAGAAGGATGTGGAGCAAGTCCAGAGAAGACCACGAAGATGGTCAGAAGGCTGGAGTGCCTTTCCTGTGAAGACAGCCTGAGAGAGTTGGGAGTTTTTCATCCTGGATAAGAGAAGGCTCTGGGGAGGACCTAAAGCAGCTTTCCAATACCTAAAGGGACTGATAAGAAAGCTGGAGAGGGACTTTTTACAAGGACATGTAGTGACTGGACAAGGGGTAGTGGCTTTAAGCTGAGAGACAGTAGATTTAGATTAGATATTAGGAAGAAGTTCTTTACTGTGAGGGTGGTGAGGCACTGGCACAGGTTGCCCAGAAAAACTGTGGGTGCCCCATTGCTGGCAGTGTTCAAGGCCAGGCTGGATGGGGCTTTGAGCAACCTGGTCTAGTGGAAGGTATCCCTTCTTGTGGCGGGGGGGTGGAACTGGATGATCTTTAAGGTCCTTTCCAACCCAAGCTTTTCTATGATTCTATGAGCCTTTGGATATTTATTTCATAAGTGGGCTTCAAACTAATGTACTATTTAAATATGCATATGAGTTACTTTCATCACACTAATACATGCTTTAACCCTGTGCTTTATTTCCTTTATCTGTGTATCTTACATAAACCAATAATGTGGTAACTTTCTTTTCCGTTTTTACCTTCCCTTACACTGTACATGTTCAAACTTCTTCTATACATTTAGGAAATTAGATTAATACATCTTTGAAAGAAAATAAATCATGTACAATGACTGCATGAAACAAGGTAGACTACGCTACTTCCAGTGAAGTCTGTCCTGACCCAACTGGTTTTCAGAGGTTATGCTCTCACACCTCTTAGCCTTGCTTTAGTAGTGTACGCCCAGGACCTCACATGCCAGACGGCACAGGGAGTTTACTCAGCTGTTGCAAGTGCGAAGCAATAACTCTGCTGTGGAAGACATTTGCTGATTAGGCTATCAAAAATGGAAGAAACAACATAGCATCTTCTATTGCTGAGTACTCCCACAGTTATAGTAGAAAAACTTACAAACTGTAGAGAAACTTATAAAATGTGCATGATCTCATTTTAATGGAAAAAAGAAATTCTGGGATATTTCCCAAAAAGCCCTTTCAAAGAAAACAATAATGGACTTCTCCGATTTCACCTCCAGCTTTTAAATTATAAACATAAATATACATATATTTGACAGCAAGATTGACCATTTGCAGCAACGTTTTCCTCTTTACTGTTATTTTATACCATCCAAAACCGCTTAGTATAAAAACACTGCAATACCTTTGTACAATTTAGCAAATGTTTATGGAAAAAAAAATATTTATTCCAGAAGATGAAAGACAGAAGTTTTGGAAAGGAATTTGACGCAAACAGTATATTTCTATCATGGAGGGAAATATATTTTAGGTGAATACTGCTCTTGCTCTCACATTGAAGCCAGTGTTCAGTTTTTATCTTTTGATATTCACCAGTAACAGAATAGTTTTAAACACTTACCATTAAATGTCACCGTAAGAGCTAAATGTTTTAATATCCAAAATACTATGTTCTTTTCTGACAGTTCAGATGCATCTCAAAATGTGTAAAGGCCAGATGGAAAGTATTCTATTCAAATGAACATATTCACTTTAAGTCCTACATACAAAACATGATGAAATAAAGCATACTATGTTTGAATGTCACTGGGCTTGGCACAGCACTTAGGCACCTGGAGGCTTTATGCAACCATCGTCCTACAGGAAAGGCAATCACATTTCACGTACTTTAAAAAGAGAGTTACATTTTCCACAGGTTTTGTGTTTCCCTGTCTCCATGCAGAGAATATTAACCAAGTCTACCTACCATTAATTTTTAATTGCAAAGAAATCTCTTTATAAACAAGCCCTGGGCTTATGCAAGCCCAGCAGAATGGAGATGTTTCAGATGGACGTACGTGAGCAGACAGGTTGGCATCCTCCTTTCAAAGACCTCAACCAGTCACTGACTTCAGTGAGATATATGACAAACCTCTAAATGTGACTGGTGGCTTATAAACGTAGTACTGCAATTTTAAAGAAATAACAAATGCATTGAAAACAGCATCAATTTCTTTCCCTTTCTTCCACTTTCCATTTCATTACAGACTGCTACCTACTCTTTGCCCTAATAGCAGGAGACCCCAAGCTACCTGAGCCTCTGACCTGCTCCAACAGCTGCTATCAGGGGCTGAATCAGAAAAACTTCAGGGAAGTTTAACCCTAACTGCTTAAATGGATCTATATCAAACCTACACAGTTGTACAGACAATGTAATTTTTTTTAATTCTTTTTTCTCACAGATGTACACTTCAAATTTCAGCTAAGTTCTGCTGAACTGCAAATGTCTAAACCTCCTCGCCCACCAAATCAAAACTAAATTTAGCTTAATGACATTCTCAGCACGTATGTTATGGATCTAAACTATATCTAGTGAGTTTTCTGTTCTCAAGCATGACAAATCCTAAAGATATTTTAATGCAACATTGAAAATTTCACAGTTGAAACTGTATGGTAATAGGAAATGTAAATACTGAAGTATCTGAAGAGCATATCTAATACTAAATATTTTTCTTTAATGTTATTTGTGTAAAAATGATTTATTTTCAATTACCTTCTTGGAGCTTGTATTTTTAACTGCAATTGGATAATGTGTGGTGACTTGCATTACTTTTTTGGATGGCAAAGTTCATATTCAGTGGCTTTATCTGAAGGCTTAGTGATAATAACAAGGACGCCTTCAACACATAAAGTTCATTTAAATCATGTGATGCTACAAGTATTTGTCCTTCATGTAGCCTTCCAATTACACAGCCCATTTTCCAGTTCTAAGAACAAAATGCGGTACACTAGGGTTTGGGGTTTTTTTCACAGTAACAATACTTGAAACATACTTTTTTTCAGACCTCCTTCATTTCATTTGTATTTTCCTTGGAATAACCTTCCTTAGCTTCACATCCATTATAGAAGACAAAACTCTGCCAGTGAAGTGTGCCAAAGTACAAGATTTTTCACTGTATTCACTTCCCAAGAGCAAGGAAAGACATTTTTCATTCTGTTATGTGAGGTCCTTTTTTTTTTACAAAGGCATGACAGCCAGCTGATATACATGCCTTGCCTTGCTCCTGCACACAGCACTTCTTCAAGTGTCAGTGGCCACATTCTACCTCCAGTATCTTCTCCTCTCCTCCATTTGACATGCAAAACTACTTATTAAAGGGCTGCAATAAGAAGCGTTCATGACATCAGATGTCAGGTAGCTACCACAGATGTTAGGCTTAAGTGGCTAAACCTTCCAGGCTCCTTGCACAATAAAGCCATTAAGCTCATAATGATCAACATTTAAAAAACAAACCAGCGTCTTCAGCAAATAGCCTGTTTCAGGATTTGCAGTACTTTCCAGCTTTACGCAGCACACCTGCTCATCCTCTTTCTTCTACAGAATGATGTTGCACATTGCAGTATGTCAAGAAATCATTATCTAACTTGCTGCTTTGTCTGCAGGTCTCACACTACTTATTAAACATTAAAATCATTGCTTAAATGTTTGTCATTTTGCTGACAAATTTCCATACAATTCTTTTCTATACAGAATAAATACTTCATCTCTGCTTTAGGGACTTCTAACACCTGTTAAGCTTTACTGAACATCCACATGGCGAATTTGCAGACAGGGTTGATCAAGGTTTTATTACTGACTACATTTGTACTTGATCCATTCTTAGACTTCAAAAATACATACTTAAAAATGTGCATGCTCAGAAGTGAAATATGATTATGCTAAAGTCATTCCCTTGCAGACATTATATAGCTGCTCATTAGCGCTGAATTACTAATATAATACTTACTTTTATCCTGCAGTGTTTTCCTCAGTAACCACATTACTTGTTGGATTAATAAAATGGTATGGGAAAAGTAATAACAAGTGCTGTGCTCATAACCACACAGAATGTAATATTTGAATTGTATCTTCTTTCTCATGTTTTATTCTTGCAGTGCAGTGTGATCCACCATGTGAGAATCAAGGAACTTGTGTATCCCAAAATACTTGTTCTTGTGCTTATGGATTTGTTGGTCCTTGATGTGAAACAAGTATGTATAAACTCATTCAGGCTTTTCTCCTCATTACATGTTTGAATCTGCAGAAAATTAGAAGACAAAGAAAGCCTTTCTGTTTTTCTATATTTCCCTTCAAATGATGATTGCATACAGCAAGAAAATAAAAGTATAATATATTGAAGTAATGCAGTACCTAAACTATTTCAGGGCATATACTTACCAGCAGCATAGTTGGATTATGTAAAAATATGCACATCTATATCAACATTTTCTACAGGAAAAATGCTCCTGGAAAAACAAACAAACAAGCAAAAATGTTCATGCTATTTAAAGTAACATTTGTGAAATTCAAGGTTGTGTGAGTCAATGCAGTAATATTAATTTTGAGAACACAAAAAGACAACCGTACCTACTGGGAGTCACATTATTGCGCAATACAAGTTACAAGAGAGGCTCAATATATAGAAGATCTGGGGAAAAAAACCAGCCTTCAGATCCTTCTATACTAGCTGAACATTGAAACATATTCAGTTTCATTATTGCAGTCCTCACTGCTTATTCAAATATCGGGTTGCCCTTGACAGGAATATAATTTTATCTCTGAATCAGAGCAGCTGGAATACTTAAAAAGTAAAGAATTTTAGAGACAAGATTTCTATTAAAGAAAGAAAACCAAGGAAAAGGACAGATTTATCCCTCAGGTTGGACAAATACAATTCAGTATTTGCTGTAGCAGAACAACTTCAGGATCTGCACTGGTGTTACTCATAAGAGATTTTGATCCTTTGTGTATTTTACAGTGGTGTGTAATAGATACTGTCACAATGGTGGGGTCTGCGTGTCACCAGAGGAGTGCAAATGCAGAAATGGATGGAGCAGCCCTTCTTGTGAAACAGGCAAGTCATTAGAAATGACTGGTTTCTCATGTACTTTGCCCCCTGAAATCCACGTGATTCCCACAATTCAGTGGTAAGATTGGGAATTGTTTAAAGAATTACAACATAAGAACAGGAGACCAGTTTAAAATAGGACAAGAATATAAGCAAGCAAACGTGACTTCTGCTGCTAAGTTAGCAATTACATATGCAGTTCTAACTCTGCATAGTCAAAGGAAGAAAAGTGAACCTAGAAATGTAAACCTTCAAAAACTGAGACTGACTACAGTGATTGCTGTGGCCCAGTTCTTGGATTTATTTTTGCCATTCTAGAAGATGGCTTGTGACTGACTGTACAAGACAGAACAAAAGCCAGTTTGAAAGGAGAAGTAACCCTTCACCCCTGATCTCAAACATTCTGCTGCCACCAGAATTCACACTGGCTCCTTCTGCCTGTGTCTCACACTTGCAGAGTGCCTACAAAAGGCATCCACAGAAGTGTGTGTGCTCAGAGAAAAGCCACCTTCACATGTCAGTACAAAATATCAAGATAAGGATTGGATCTAGGCATCTATTTCTAGTCAGGACTCAAATTTTTGATCCCTATATTGAATAGATACCACTCAAACCTTCCTCACAAGGTCTAAGTGCTAAACATTGGAGTACATATTTTTCCTCCAAAGGCACAGTAACTACAGCACTCACCTGGGACAAGGCAAGAAAAATAGTGAAATACTAAAAGGAGCAAGAATGAGGAATACCTTAATCAGTGCCAAACCTCAAGGCGACAGAGGCACTTTGCCTCTGCCATAGTGAATATTAAATGACTAAGACACCTTCAGCCTACATTACCTTTCCTGGAAGGTAAGAGATGTCATTTTAGCCTTCATCTCCCAGAGATTGCTCTTCCTGTAAGTGTTGAGATGACAGACCTATTGAGGGCACATAAATTAACCTAAGATACATAATAAATGACTGGTATTGCCACTAGCCATTCTGGTTCCCACCATCTTCTCTTTTTCCTGACAGAGATTACATTACTCTCCTTGAGTTTTGCAAATGTATTTTGGGATAGTTTTAAACAGGATTATTCCAAGAGCAGGATAAGCAACAGCAGCAGAAGCAGTAAAGCAGTAATTTCCAACCCAGAATAACAACAGCAGGATTTGTTTGCCTGCCAGTACCTTAGGTGAAAGACTATCAGGCTCACCTCTCTGACACTGTTTTGTGTGCACTACACAGAATGTTTTGTGGACATTGTTGAGGTTTTCTGCCTCAATGTTAAGATAGGAGTCTCTGGATGAACATATAGTAACAAAAAAAATATTAGAAAAAAGAACTTAAAGGACCTTACCAATGGAAATATGAACACTGGCAGAGTATGGATATCTGTGAACTAGCTAGGACAATGAGGCAATTAATCCAAATTCACCATTAGCAATGCATGAAGTTCATTTTGACTTTATAAGTGATTGCTGCTTAGTCAGAAAAGCCTCTCATCTAGACTACAATTTCACTTTTTTCTTTCCACATTGACATTTTATTTCTGTTTTAGTTCATATGAAACATTTTAGTGACCCTTAATTTATTTACTCTTAAATGTATTTAATTTATTTAAGGGGCGATTCTGTCAGATACTGAAAGACGAAGGGAATAGAAGGAAAAAGACTGTTTTAAAGTGTCACTCTGCTTTAAAATTAAAACTTTATCAGATTCTTAATTCTTCACACACTGACTTCCCAACTAAACTAATCTGCAATTCTAATACTTCTTTATTTCAACAAGCAGGTACTTGCTGCATAGAAATATGCAAGACAGCTTTTAATTCCTAATGCCTGTTATATCTTCTCCAGTGATAACAGATAAATAAAGAGGCAAAGGAAGCTCAGCCAGTGGCTTTGTTGGTGATGCATGAGCCAATATGCTGGGGAACTGGCATTTCAATGAGGCAGAACAAACAGAGTCTTTGCGAGGCATACCTATTCAACTTCACAGAAATGCCATAATGCTCTGCTGAATTCAGACAAAGCAGCAAATAGTTAATAGCTCATCTCCACCTGAACCAGGCTGTATGCAATTTGACTACATTTCACTACCTTGGGATGGTGTTTGGTAAGGATACTAGAGTGGAAGCAAACGAAGTGTGCAAATCAAAGTAAGACATCAGAAATAAACTATTAAGTTATATTATTTTTCATCCCCAAAGCCATGCTAAAACACCACTGAAATGCTCCCACTGTGCTGACAATGAATAAATGCCGCAGCACAACTGTCCAGCAAGGACTGTGTGAAATTTATCACAATATTATTACAAATGTTTATTCTAGTGTCATGTGCAGAAGCAAAAGTGTGCCTACTTTAAAAAATTCAAAATTCTAAGAGATTCACAAACTTATCTTGTATTCACATACAGCTGCGTGCAATCCTGTATGCTTGAATGGAGGAATCTGTGTACGGCCAAATATGTGTACATGTCCTTACGGTTTCTATGGGTCTCAGTGCCAGAGAGGTAAGAAAGTTCTATTTATCATCTTGATAAAGGATCCAGGCTTAAAATATAAACAGCAGCCTATATCATTACCTGCTCCCACATGAAGTATATCCAGAGACTCTTCTTGTCATAACTCCCTTTGTGTTCCTTTGATGTTATAGTCTGTCACGAATCCACATTACGTTGTTCTTAATGGTATTTTGAAGGAGTAAACACTTATTTATGATGGCATTAATGATAACTAAATAATTATTCTAAAACTGTCTGAAGTCAGTGATATCACTTATTAACAACTGCCCAATTAGATGTTAAAGCATGGTTCTACTTTATTAATTTTGCATACTCCATAGTGTGTACTATACTGTGTTCAGAGCCAGATGATAATTTATCTTCAAATGTATCATCTACATGACCCCCCTCGACTGTAGTGGATGGGAGACTTGTGTAGAACTTCAGATCCCTGCTCAATGATCTGATCAAATATTGCTCTGCCTGACACAGAACAAGGATCTCATTTTGAATCTCTGTCCTAAAGGGGAGAGCTTTAAGCTGAAGCTAACAGAATCCTGGGCTTCTTGCTCACTTTGTGCTGCAGAAGTCAAAATAATGAATACTTTAACTACCCATTTGCTCAGGCAGAATAGACAAGAGAGGCAAATTTATGTTTAGGGCTCAAATAGCTGGAAGATCCCTGTGATTATATCACTTTTTTTCAATTTTTTGAGTGTAGCTGTAATAGGCTCTCCTGAATCTGGAAGTATAAATACACTCTTATTACCAAACATGAACTATTTCAATATTAAAAGTTCTTTTCTGTTTCTCTCGCTCTTTTTTTTCCCTGGAGTTCCTAGATGAATACAATCCCAATGAATATTTTTGCAAGTGAATGACTCACACACAGAAATCTAATTACAAATGAAGCCTGCTGGAAGCTCTTTGGTTTTGTGATGTGGGGGGTGAAGGAGAGTGAAAATAATACAGACTCTATAATTTGATGATCTTTCTCTTGAGGTTTAACAGGGAAGGTGATTTTCAACATCTAGGTGATTTGGAATTTCTATCAGTAAGTGTCACGGTTTAGACAGAACTAAAACTTGAAAATAAAAATCCACATTTGTGGGATATGGAAGTGATACAGGGAGATAGTAGCTGGATGCTGAATTACAAAGCATCCTTCCTACTGCTTCATTAGAAAGGGGAAAAAAATAACACCAAAGTCAAGCTAGCAGGTATCAAACACCAATCTGTATTTCAAGGGCAGAAGCCCTTGATGAAGGCCGTTAGCTAGAGTAAAAACCTAACAGATTCTTGGGAATATTATGACCACTTAAGTGCAGGTATCTAAGAGAGCCTAGGGTGCTAGGAGTCATATTCTTTCCACAAACAAAAGAGAATCATGATCTCCAGCTAGGCATCTGCCTGAATCACCCTTTGGAGAGACACCTTCTCTGCCCAACAGAAGGAAAAAGCCTCGACAGACGGGTCTCCCAACACAGACACCTATATAGGGAGCCTGTATTTAGACAATGTTGATCCCCTGTGTGACTTTTGTGCACAAAACTTTTGCTTTCCATTCCCTAGCTGTTTGCATTCCTCCTTGTAAGAATGGTGGTCACTGTGTATGAGCCAATGTATGCTCCTGTACCCAGGGCTACACTGGAAGAAGATGTCAGAAAAGTAAGTAACAAACTTCCCTTTGCTTTCCAATGTTCTCTGACTCATAAACTTTTCCTTTTCATACATGTTCAACAGAATATTTATGGATTTATGGATTTATGTCATGACCTCCTATAGTTCTATCAGAGCATGTACAGCACTACACTATGTCTAAAACCAACTTGTTAATTAGAATAGCATTAAGTCAAGTCAATGTTGGGAGTAGAACATTTTGCTAGAACCCTCACTAAGTATCTCATGCATTCAGAATGCGTAACACTTGTGTTTGGAGATGAATTAATTATTTGCATGTGTCTTGGGTTCAGCAGTAGCAGTCATTTTTCTCCTTCTTAGTAGCTGGTGCAGTGCTGTGTTTTTGACTTTCAGC
>WYDI02012788.1:10635-22553 GCA_009867235.2 Psittacus erithacus | reverse complement strand
GATGGGGCAGCCACAGCTTCTCTGGGCACCCTGTGCCAGCGCCTCAGCACCCTCACAGGGAAGAGCTTCTTCCTAATGTCTAATCTAAACTTACCCTGTTTTAACCCGTTCCTCCTTGTCCTATCACTACAGTCCCTAATGAACAGCCCCTCCCCAGCATCCCTATAGCCTCCTTCAGACACGAAGGCTCCACTGAGGTCTCCCCTCAGCTTCTCTTCTCCAGGCTGAACCTTCTCAGCCTGTTGAGTCCTCACGTGCTTGCCCGGGCTTAGAGACCAACTCCTCACCTCCAGCTCAGAATGTGCTGGTTTTACCAAGTGATCCAGGAGGAGAATTCTCCTTGGCGAAGAGAGTGCAGAGAAAGGCCACAAAGGCCATGAGAGACTCAGCACCTCTGCTATGAGGAATGGCTGAGAGAGCTGGGCCTGTTCAGCCTGGAGAAGAAAAGGCTGCAGGGAGACCTTAGAGCAGCTCCCAGTGCCTAAAGGGGGCTGTAAGAAAGGTGAGGAGAGACTTTTTAGCAGGGCCTGTTGTGACAGGATGAGGGGTGATGGTTTTGAACTGAAAGAAGGAGATTCAGGCTGGATGTGAGATAAAGCTCCTTACAATGAGGGTGGTAAAACACTGGCACAGGTTGCACAGAGAGGTGGTGGCTGCACCATCCCTGGAGACATTCAGGGCCAGGCTGGATGTGGTTCTGAGCAACCTGATCTGATTGAAGATGTCCTTGATCACTGCAGGGGGATGGACTGGATGAGCTTTGAAGGTCCCTTCCAACCCAAGCTATTCTATGGTTCTATGACAGAGGTGATACTAAAGCTGCCTCTCATAGCAAGAGGTCTTTGCATCAGGGACCCGATGCATCTTTGTATGACTGCACTGACAGAGCACCAGCCTCATCCCGATGCCCAGACAGGAACAAGTTGTAAATATGGAGGAAGATCTTGATGGAAGCGATAACTAAGGATGTAGATTAGCTGTCCAATCTGGCTGTTTCCTATTGAATAAACTGACTCTACAACTTGGATGTAGCAGCAGTTCATATTGTAGAGCTGGTTTTCACTGACAGCTTGGCTCCTAACCAGTCTGTTGTGAGCAGCGTGATGCTTCATGCCAACCACAAGCTCACTGGGAGGCTGGGCAAAGACCCGGGCATTGAACCCCAGTATCCGTGGCTATCCTGGTAGGGGCTGCTCACTGGCAGCTGGCTCAGGTCCATCTCCACTGCCCTGGCAGCAGGGTGGCTGTGCAGTGAGAAGCACTCCTGCTCCCTGGGTGCCAGTATGTTGATGATGTCATGTCATCTGTTCCCTGCAGGAGCCCGGGGTTGCAGTGCAGAAGGATGGGAATTCACGCTTTCCCCTTTCGCAGCCTTTTGACTCATGTTCTGATTTGCATCAAACACCCACCTTTTGCAAAACCAAATAGTCTTTTTAAACCAGAATCCAAACGGAGCTAGGAAACAAAAGGTGAGGGCAGAGTTAACCCAGGTTAGCTCCCTGCCCTTGTACAAATTGGGACTGATAAGGGCTTGACAGTGCTTGACTAAAGGGAAAACTCTATATTCAAGAAGTGATCAAACTTCTAACAGGTAGTGGATAATTATAAGAACATGGAAACTGTCAGAGACGTTAATGTTCTTCCTGTCAGCAGTCTGAACTGGCAAACACATATATATGTTTGGCAAGGTGATGTAAATGGTAGCAGATCACCTTAATGAGATGGATAGAAGAAGGAGGTGCATAAAGACGTCTTTACAGATTCCTCACACGTGCGAGAGCTGATCGCCAGTGCCATTGCTGTGTCAGTATCTTTAATGCTTTATCTTTGATGTTGGCTCAGCATAATCTAGGACCTGTGGTTTCTGCATAGTAGCATCTCCTTAGGCTGCCTTGGGCTGCCAAGCTGTCTCCAAGTCATGCAGAGGAAGGAACATCCACAGAAACAGGAGTGGAAATCAGCAGAAAATCTATAAAGAGATGCTAACTTACAAAAGAGCTGCTAGAAAAGGGGGTTCAAGATGTGCCAGTGAAGCTGAGCACACTAAGTTTGTGTGTTGCATTTGGTAGGAAACTATACAGAAAATTGTCTGTGGACTGAAAGCTCAGAGATACAAAGGATTATAAAAGGCACGTCAAGGCTGAGCTGTCTGCTCCACGGAGGGCATGGGCACAGCTTTCCCAGCCACAAAGGCACTGCAGAGACTGCAGCGAGTGGAGTATCAGACACAGAAGAGTTCAGTCTGGAGTCCGAATCATGGACACATGAGCTGATAGTGTGAAAGAAAGAGCCAGGAAGCTGCTTAGGAGCAGCCTGTCCGGGAACAGTTCACCAAGCATCCTATCCCTTTTAACACATTTTCCATGGTCACTTTCTTTCTTATACATAGCACATCCTTATTTAAAGGGGGAAGTATCTGGATGATCAGTCAGGTGGCAACTAAGAGATGGCAACTAAGTTCAAACAAATTACATACTGAATAAAGACATAGATTTCACTGAACTTCTATGACTGTGGATTTTGATGTGGTTAAAAACTAGTCAGAACCAAAGTCTGAAGACATTTAGCCCTGGAAGTGCTTTTTTTCCTATCTACCACAGTACCTGATTACTGTTTCTGATATTATCATCTCCTTTAACAAGCAAATTCCCTCAAACAGCAGTCTGTCCTAATATATCCCTCTTCTCTTCCCATCTCTTTGGCCACATATTGCTTGTTGTGCTAAGGGATAAATGGCTCTTGGAAATTGCTAAGGGGGTGTTGTGAAAGGGCTAAGCCAGGCTTCCCAAACAACTGCCTGTGTAGAGAAATAAGCCCATGAGTAGGGTGTGCCAGGAGGCCCAGCAGCAGTCTGGTTGAAGACCCTTGTTTTGACAAGGCAGGAGAATTGAACTTCACGTTTGTCTTCTTTAAGATAGCGTAAATGAGACATTTTCACCGTGCGGAAGTGAAGTTTTATTGACACCAACTGAAATGGAACCATTGGATGCTTTGTCAGAAACACTTGACAAGATCAGTGTGTTCCTGCTAAACAGGTCAAGTTCATCCGCTCTGCCTGCTCCACCAGAAACCACCTCAGTCCCAGCACTCGGTAGTTCTCAGAAGTGAAGAGTGGTTCCTGGAAGATGATAGGAACAAAGCCTCAGGCCCAGCAGCCCCAGCACGAACTTGGCTTCTGAAGCCCCAGCCAAAGTCAGGAAGAAACCCAAAGCATCCGTCCTGCAAATAGGCACCCAGTCACCAACACCAATTCAGATGTTTCCCAACTAATCACCATTGTCCAGCCATGGGCAGATAGTGGATCAATATTCTTTGTTTTCTCCAACAAAGTGGCAGCATTTTGGGTCCATCAACAGGCACTGACCAGGGTATAAACTTCAATGTGCAAATAGAGGAGAAGCTTTACCATACCAGAAGCCACTTACTTGCAAGAGCATTTCAAGAAGGGAGAGTGGACGCGGTCTTCTAAGTGAAGCAATCTCCTGGGTGAACCAGCTCAGTCTGTGGTTGCAGCTTGTTTATCTATTTTCTTATCTTGTTTATCTATCTTGTTTATCAAAATCCACATCTATTGGAAGATGTAAATCTTGCCCTGTGTGTACATGAATTGGGATCACAAGGCACCTCTTTGTCACTGTCACTTGGGGGATCTCTGATGGGCTGTGGCAAGTGGATTTAATCCAGTGAGTGCTGGCATGGGCTGGGTTCCAGTCCGAGTAAGCTGCCACTCTGTGATTAATGAGTAAAGTTACTTGTTTTAACTCTAACTCAAGAGGTTTGCCACCCCCCCTACACTCCGTCTTTACCTAGTGATTATTTTGTTCATTTTAGTGGGTGCTATAGATATTATCCATTTCTGTATAAAATAGATGTAGTATCATGAGCATTGAGGGCTGCCTTGCTAATTGTTTTAGTTCTGCAATTAAATTTTTGCAATTAAATTACTGCAGGTTTGATGCTTGCTAATACATTTAAATCAGCCCAATGAATTGGTTTTTTATACTAACACCACATTCTGAAAGCACGTGTTTCCCTTAAGAAGCATAGCATCTGTAACTGTTTTGCTGAGCTATTTGGGTTTGGAAATGTGTTTATTACAAAAAATGCCACAGAGCCTGTTATGGCCTATGTAGTATTTGCCATGTAGGCTATTTATAAGACAAGTTATTTATAAGGAAAATCATTCATAAGGAAAGATTGTCTGTGTTATTTATAAGGAAAAGCCAGGCTCATTATCTCATTTTATAGTTGGAGATTTTGTAGCACAGGGACAAGTGAAACAGCTTCCCCAGTGTCCTACAGCAAGCCTGATTAGTCCCAGCACTCCAGCCCTCTGCCCACTAAGCCACATGCTCCTCCTATTTATTCTTCTTCCCCCAACTCCACAACAAACAGGATAGTTCAGTTCTGTTGCATCCTACCAGCTACAATCTACTGCAGAGGATACAACTTCCTAAGTAATGATGGATCTCCATAGAGATTCCCAACTTTTACTAGAACCAGTTTCTTGACTGATTTTCAAGACCAGTGTACATCTGCTAATCCCATTTCATGCAAAGCAAAGGGGACCTTAATTACTAGATTTGGCTGGTGGAGGTTAACAAACCCATCTCTGCCACTCACCATTGGCTATGCTTTGCTTCTCCTGATTGAGAAACAGGGTGAAAACCTGTGGGTTCCAGAATGGTTCTGAGTTTTTGGTTGTCTTGTTTCCTCAATAAAATTCAAAGCTCTGGTATTCAATGCAGCCAACTCTAGGGAGAATTGAAAACACGGAGAAAAATGTTGTCAATGTTTCTCCCCAGCTAAATCACAACAGAGACTAACAGCTACCGAAACACAGAATGTCCGCATAGATGTAGGCAGACAAGCAGAGACTGCTGCACTGACAAGGGTTTAGGCACTTTATATTGCCTCCTGGAAGCCTCCAGGATCTCCTCACCAAGATGTTCAGGAACAGCTCAACAGGAAGGGCAAGGGACATAATTCATGGCCTTTTCCCATCAGCTGCCGCAGGGTTTCTCTGCAACTTGGTAGGTAGGAGGAAGTTGCTCTGCTTTCACCGTCAAATTAAATGTTGGCATCTTAGGAGGTTACAGGAAAATAAGTAATTCTATCTTCGTTTCTAGGGTAGCATAGTTTAACTGTGGCCACCCTGAGCAGATGCCTTGAGCTTGTTTCCACCTGCATCCCACATTTGCTGCTCATTGGCAAGCCTGGCCATACCTGCAGCATCCCTGGATGAAGTTGGTCATGACATGGTGAAGGACACAACGCACGGCCACCTCTTTAGCTCCACGACTTTATTCCCTTATAGAATCATAGAATAGTTAGGGTTGGAAAGGACCTTAAGACCATCCAGTTCCAACCCCCTGCCATGGGCAGGGACACCTCACACTAAACTGTGTCACTAAATTGCACTTAATTGTCAGGGGCTTTCATATCTTCCTGTTTTGACAGCAGAAACCTCTTCTTGTCCTGCTTACATGGGCAGTGAGAACATTTCATCTTTACAAGCCAGCAGTCACCAACTCATTCTCTAGGCTTATCCTTAAACAAACCATCTCAATCTTAGCATGAGGTGTCCCTGCCCATGGCAGGGGGTTGGAACTGGATGATCTTAAGGTCTTTTCTAACCCAAACCATTCTATGATTCTATGATTCTTTGCAGGCCATGTTTTCAAAGCCTCTTCTCCGACCTGCTGCTCAGTTGTAAAAGCTTCAGTTGGTATCCTGCCTTACCCATGCCAGGAAAACCAAACTGGTCATTTGCATTGTACACCCAGCACCCTGCATTAGCTCTGCCTTTTTTATGTAACAGCATCATACTCTTGCCTCCTGTTCAGTTCATGGCTCATGCCCCGATCTGCTTGCCTGCAGTAATGCCGCCTGGCCACTTATTCCCCATCTTCTCTTTGTGCTTTTGATTTCCTCCTCTAAGTGTAGCACTTTGCACTTTTCTTTACCGAGTTGTTGATTTTCTCCAATTTAGCAGGATCATTCTGAATTCTCAGTCCATCCGCCAAACTGTTTGCATCCTCTCCCAGCTCGATGATGTCTGCAGATTTTATGAGTACTCTTTATTCCCTCGTCACAGGTTGTTAATGAAAATACTGCATAAAATGGATTCCACACACAGATGTTGGAAGGACCCTGTCTGAAAATTCCTCTAAGTCTGACAGTGAAAAATGGAGAACGGGGTTGTAAAGCTATTTTTTAACCAGTCATGTGCCTACGTTATGAGGATTTAATCTAAGCTGGCTTTTTTTCTTGTTTGCTTAGGAGAAAGTCATGTGGAATGGTGTCAAACCCTTGTGAGAATCAAGATGTATGACAACTCTTACTTCCTCCCTGCCTATGAAGAAGGGTTTATAAAGCCCACACTCACCTAAGCCGAGAAGGGTATTTTAATACAGGCTTGAACTGCTTTATCAGTTTCCAATCTTCAGTTCAATTGCTTCAGTTCTTTTGTGCAGCCATAGCCCAAGTAATTGTCTCCAGTATCTCAATGATTAAAGCTCATTCAGAATTCCAGCGAGCTTCAATACAACATTTTTCTCCCTCACTACAACAATAGTCAGAGACCAAGGATTTTTTTATCATCGCAAATTCAGCGAGGGAAAAGTTGGCACTAACACACACAGAGCAATGAAAAACTCCTTTGCAAAGCCACGGAGATGTAGGTAGGTTCTTGAAGCTATTTCCTACTTTGTAAAAGCCACACTCAAGGAAGCACATTGATGTGTGATAACAGTTGTGTATGCCATCCATCTAATGATTTTAATTTATGCACTGTTCTGCACTACCATGAAACCCTGATGCAATCAGTGTCATTGCAAGAAAGTAAAGCTGTTCTTACAGATGAGCTACAAATTCTCATTAGCCATCAGATGTTGCATTAGACAAGTGTTTGCTACATCCTGGGTATATGATGCACTTTTTAGTGCTGCTTATTGGTCATCTATGTACTTAAATAGCCTCCATAACCCCAGTATCTGAACAACTAGATCCCACATATCCTTGTGTTAAAGAGGGGCTCACCTCTCTGAGATGCTTTTCTTTTTAGGGAAACTAGTACTTCATCTGAACGCATGAATGGTTATGATTCTGTGATATTGGAAGTGACTAATCCAGTGTTGTAAATGGGATAAAGGGAAATGGAATGTATTTTGAGAACAAACAGTAATCATTGACACAGTAATTTGCATCCCTAGATGTTATAATAATGACTAAGTATCACTTCCCCTTGTTTGCATAAGGAAGAGTAGGCAGAGAAATCCAGTGATTTGGCTAGTGCACCACCAGCAAGCCACTGAAAAGAAGAGCTGAGCGCAGATCGCTGTTCTTGCACCTTGTTTTCCTGTTCCGTGCTACACGTCTGAAATATAGCGTTATAAAAGGTATGATCCCTTCCAGTACTAAGGACTCCGTAAGGTCTTCACTAGTTCATGCTGGAAACAGCCAACAAGTTAGTCAAAACTCGGGGTGGATTTAAAAGTGATGGGGAGCAATGCATCGCCTTCTGAAGAGCTGGTCTGGGTGGTGAGTTGGGATATATGAGGCGCCAACAGCCTCAGTCTGTGCTGTCTTGCTGATGGAGCTAACATATTTTTGCTGCATAAGGAAACTTTCTGCTCTTCAGAAATGGGTTCCAATTGCATGGACCAAAGAACACTCAGTGACCCTTCTGCTCCAACTTATATGGATTTAGATGGGGAGTACTCGCTATGAGTGGATCCTAAAGGTGTGTTTGTACAGTGAGCAGCTCTGCACAAACAAATCTAGACAGGCAGTCCCCAGGAAGCCAGAACCACTGCATCAGAGGGATGGAGTGTTCCCAGGCTGAAAAGCAAATATGTTTAATGTCTTAATTTTTTTTGGAGAAAATTAAGCACCTGAGGTACAATTTGCTTTGTACTGAATAAAGGGAGTGCAAAACACCATCGGTAGTACCGGTGGTAGCATTCTAAAATGTCTTTGAATCTCACACTGGCTGCAAACCACAGAATCAGGGCAAACAGCAGTTAACACAACCTTTACTTAGCTTCTCCTGACAAATAAAAAGCGAAGGGGGAGGCAGTCTCGCATTGACATATGGCCATATATAGGCAAGATTTACCCAGAAAAGGTAATCACTCTTTATTCTCTTTGTGGGTCCAAAGAGAAGAGCAAAATGGGTAGCTGTTACAGACTTCACAGCCTGAGGATATAACTATCTTTAATGAGGGTCAGTCCAGCACCTTTCTGTAGCCCACATATCTAAACACAGGGGTTAGACTTAACCTAATACACAACATAAGAGCTATTAGGGGTGTGTAGGGTTCAGTTACAGGAAGCCAAGGGCAGAAGAGCAGAGTATCTGGCTGCTGGACATCTTTCAGAGCCAAAGAGGAGTACCAGGGCTGATGCAGGCCAGGCTGGTTTTCCAGAGGGGTCAACCTGGTTCATCTTTGGGCAAAAATCTTCATGTTTTAGGTTTGGTGGAAAAAAAAAACCCCAAAAACCCAACCAGTTTTAACCCCCCCAGCTGACAGCTCTGCAGGTGTGCTGTGCCCTCCTCCTGCTCCCTGCCTTTGCCTTACAGCTTAAGTGGGCTTTCGAGGTCTCTTGCGTGCGAATAACCCCGCTGTGCTGCGGGTTGATTGGCACACTTTGGTCACCAGTGAGATGAAGAGGAAGAAATATCTGTTTACATTTGAATAGGAGATCGGAAACTCAGGATTCTGACTCACTGCCACAGCGCCAGATAACTGGGAACACCCTTTTCTTTTCTTCTGTGTTTTCCAGCTGGGATTTTTGTCTTCTTTTCTTCTTTTCCTTCTCTCTGTCTCTCCCCCTACTATGTCTGAGTGTTTCTGTGGCTCTTGGTTCTTCTCTCTGATTTTGCATGCCTGGTCTCATTTCCCTTTCTTCCTACACACTTCACTTCCTCTCCAGCTTTCCTCGTGGCTTGTTCTTCTCAGTTCTCATTGTAAGTCCTTTTTTCCAAGCTTGTCCCTCTCACAGACTGTCCTAAGCCTGACTTCCCACAAGGAGGAGAGACAGAGACATTTTGCCTGGAGGGTGACATTGGAAGGGAAAGCTGGGGCCAGGGGAGTTGCAAGCAAGCAAGGAATAGGATGGAGGGAGAGGAAAGCAGGAAGTGACACTCACCAGGATACAGCAGGAACAAGGAGGGGAAATTAAAATATCAAGGAAGGATGGGGGGAAAATGATGGGAAGCTAGGGAGGAGCATAAGCAAGAGCAAGGGGAAGTAGGAGGATGTGAGAGGTGCATTAGGAGGCAGGAGAGAATGGAGATTTCATGGAGGGGAGGGAGTAAATAAAGGTAGAACTACACTGCAATGACAGAGGAGAGATTTAGATTAGACATTAGGAAGAAGCTCTTTACTGTGAGGGTGCTGAGGCGCTGTAGCTTGCAATGCAAGCCCTGCTTTGTAGCACAGGGACTAATGTCACAGTAGTGCATGGTCACAGAGCCTGGGTGTAGGCATGAGAAGCCCATATAAATTTGGACTGGGGTATTTTCCTACACTGCTTCCATCAACTGTATGAAAGGTTGCCTTGGACCAGGGGTTTCACAGAGGATGAAGGCACAATGGGTCCTCTCAAATGAAGACACTGACACAGAGGAGATGGTGCTTGGCACTCTGCGTGCCTTCAGCTGAGCTGCCCGGTACCCTCTCAAATCCAGACACCCAGAGACCTCCATGCTCTTCTGACACCCACCATACTCGGACATCCTGGCAGCCCCTTGGACAACCTCTCCTCCACAAGCTGAGGTTCTCTGGTCCCTCTGTGTCACACAGTCCTACACTCCAAGGACTAGTGTGCCTTGAGCTAACTCACATCACCATCATGGTTGTACCCTGACCCTCAGTACTGGCATATTGAGGTCAATGGACTGAGGTTTGGAGACTCCCTGAATGTCGAGTGGTCTGTGAGTGGTCCTCACAGAATAAATGCACTGAGGTGTCCTTAATGTTAAATGGAGATGTCCTACATTATCCCAAATGGAGGCTTAAGTGACACTTCTTAACTGTAGCAGTCTGGGGTATCTTGAAGCAACACCCGTATCCCTGAGACCGAGGAACCTCAGCTGGTCCCAACCCAAGCACTTCAGTCCCCTTGAAATTGATGTTACTGGTCCTTACATTAAAATGCTGAGGAATCTCCAAATCACATTCTTCTGGGCCTCAGTGCATGGTAGCACCCTGGACCACTCCGGATGCTGCTGTACTCCCAGGCACCATCCTGCCCCAGCCCACACGCTATTGAGATACCCCAGACCCCCACAGATTAAAGTGTCACAAGAACCTTCCTCACCCCACACCACTTGGTGTCTCCCTCAAAGTGATACAGCCTGAGATGCCCCCAGGCAACATGGAAAGCAGCAGCCAGCAGTTGTAGAGGACTCATTGCTGTATTCATTTTCTTCTTCCAGGTGAAGATAAGGACCATATCTGAATAATCTTAATGCAAGCTCTGTTCTGGCACAGGCATATCCCCTCTGCAGATGTTAAGCCCGGGGTCAGAGGTGGCAGTAACAGTGAGACAGGTAATGGCAAAGGGCACATTTCCTCACTGAATGCAGTTTCAGACTGAGGTAAGGGGTGGAGTTTGTTAATCCTGATGCTGCATATCATGTTTTCAGGGGTGGAAATAGTCTTTTCCTTAACTATTTGCACCATAGCCAAAAAACCCATGATTCTCCTCAGAATCAGGTGTTGCTGATGCTGCCCCATGACAAGCTTGTACATGTCGGACAATCACATCTTGCAGTGGAGAATCCCCCTGCTTCCCAGGACAAGCTCCTGTGCCTGTATCTTTCCAAGGCACATCTAGGGGCAGCTGTATCTTGAGCCAGAGTATGCAAAATGACACTATTATTTACCTACCTAATCACACTGTTCACCCTCAATATTGAAACAGAGAAGGAGCCACTAAACTTTTCAGATGCTTAGTGGAGAAGCAGGACAGACAGAGGCACACCCCCCAAGCAGTTCACACCAGCAACCAAAGGGAGAAACACAATGAACCAGGAAGCCAAAATTCAGCTAAAACCTCCTCAGTCTCTGCTGCTTCTGCATCTGCCTGATGCTGAAAAGGAGCCATCTCGATGCCACAAGGAGATAATCCGCTGACAGGCGGTTATGCTGGTAAAGATAAATAACACAGGCTATTCGATCCCCTCTAAGGACTTCACGGTAGAAAGGGTGTCACTTCCTACCCCTCAGTGCTTTACAAATAGCAGAGAGCTGCAGAGGGGCACAATGGGCTGGGAATGGGCTTTTAGCACCTTGATTTGGATGTCTTCCTTGACATTCTGTCTCAATCTATGCAGGAGGCATTCCTTCACCATAAGGGCAGGTAGAGTTCGAGGTCTCCTTTTATCCATCAAGGTTAATACTCCTCATACCATCTTCTCATCTCTGCCAGGAGGGATTCCCAAAAGAATTCCTAACTTTTGAGTGAATTCCCCAGAAATATCCATTGTTACAATTACTCCCTGGCCCTGTAAGTTCAGGTTTGCTCATAGAGAAGCCCTAGGAAGCAGCAAGCATCCTATGCAAGCGAGGGAAGAGACAGTTCATGTGAAGCTAGGGAGTTAAAAATACACTTTGCCAAGTCTCAATATTATATTTAGTAGTGCTGTCGTTGCCATGGTCTGAGGATAAAGAAGGGCAAGTCTTGAAGGTAAGATGTATCTATTACGAGATCAACAAGTACCGCTGGAAAAGAAGCCGAGCTTTTAGGCACACGAGCCTTTCTTTAGGTCCAAACTGGAAGCTGCAGATTTCATACAGGTATTTGTAAATAGAATTTTATTCATAGAATCACAGAATAGTTAGGGCTGGAAAGGACCTTAAGATCATCCAGTTCCAACCCCCCTGCCATGGGCAGGGACACCTCACACT
>WYDI02012788.1:0-10535 GCA_009867235.2 Psittacus erithacus | reverse complement strand
TCCAATCTAAACTTCCTCTGTTTAAGTTTGAACCCATTACCCCTTGTCCTGTCACTACAGTCCCTAATGAAGAGTCCATCCCCAGCATCCTTGTTGCCCCCTTCAGATACTGGAAGGCTGCTATGAGGTCACCACGCAGCCTTCTCTTCTCAGCCTGGAGAAGAGAAGGCTGTGTGGAGACCTCATAGCAGCCTTATTCTTCTTGTAATATGCATTGCTTCCTCTCCTAAGTGCTGTCACACAGGACATTCATCTCCCCAACTTCAGATATCCCGTCAGGAATGAGGGATCCACTGCTCCTCGAAGTACACATGGTGCAGAGAGAAGGCTTTGGAAAGAGGGGTGACTTTTTAGTCCTGAGACTAACATCTGAGGTGGGAATGAATCAGCCGAGCAGCCATCCTCAGCAGCAGTACATCATACACGTTAGCTAAGCCATTTACAAACACATGTCCTCATGCCTGGAAATAAAACCTCAAGTCTGTGATGCTTTCTGAGCTCTTCTCTCTCCTCTTCCTCCTCCTCCTCTCTGTAGCAGTGCCCCTAGTGGAAGCTGCTGGGTGAGTTGACCGTGGTCTCCATATCCCCAGAGAAGAGACAGGCTGGGATGGGAGCTGGTGGGTGTCTGCAAAGCTGAGCCACACCGGGCAGCCCCTGGCCCTGCTCCTACCCAGCACCAGCTGCTTGTATTTCAAGTGGCAGAGAGCAAGGATGCGGTTTTGTTTTGGGACAGATGTGTAGTCCGTTTCCTCCGCAGCCTTCCAACAGCCCCCTTATGTGATTCCTGTTCGAACAGTGTGTTTTATTAAAAGATAAGCTGCTTCTCATTCCCATGAAGGTGATATGAATGGCAATCTAAGGCCTGTTTTCATTCTTAGAAGAAAAAAACCCAACCCACGGTACAAGAATCTTCACTCTATTCAAGTAAAGAGCAAAGTCGATATGCCATTGGCACACATGGATAGAGAGGAAGCCTCTTGCACTGATTTCTTCTTATCCTCCACCAAAATATTACTACTTCCTTTATTCCTGAACCCATAAAAATGACAATACTAAAGGAGACCAAAGATGCATCGTTTATCACAGCCTTTCTCTGATAACATCCCAACTTGGGAACTTAGGAGGACTGTGAGAAACGGGGTGCATCCGGAAGGATCTTCCTCCTGGAAGCCTCTGGCAGTCAGCGGTAAAAGGGCGTGCTGACTCCAGTAGGTTTGTTTCATCCCTTTCTGAACACATTCATACTTTCAGGCCCCATGAAATCTTGCAGCGATGAGTTTCGAATGCAATTATGCATTGAGCAAAAAGGTTTTACTTTTTGTTTTAAACATTGCCTGATCATTTCATTCAGTGCCTTACGCTTGCATCGTGAGGAACGGTGAACAACCGCTCCCTATTCTCTTTCTCCATGCCAATCTCCATTAGTAGGCCTCTTATGCTGCCTCTCAGTTTTCTCTTTATTTCAGCTGAAAAGTCCTTGTCCCTACATTATTTTTCCTCAAGGTGAATGTCATTTCCTATCCCTTATGTTGCCTTTCTTATTCCAGTGTATTTTTGAAACACCATCTTTCAGCTTGCTATGAGGGGTTGGGCGTGCAATGGCTTCATAAGTAGGAAAATACTTCTATAGTATACTTCTAGTATACTGGTAGTATAGTATACTACCACAGCGGTATAGTATACTTCTAGTATACCAGTAGTATAGTATACTACCACAGCGGTATAGTATACTTCTAGTATACTAGTAGTATAGTATACTACCACAGCAGTATAGTATACTTATAGTATATGAGTAGGAAAACAGGAAAATTTCCATAGGATTTTACAGACTTCAGATCACTCCCAACTCCTTGTTTAACAACCTGGCTGATGGCAAGCACTGCGTCAATGCTTTCAGAAGCCCTGTGGTATTAGCAGCGAGACTAAGGTGACCTGGAACTTTGCAATGTTTTCCAACTACCACAGGCTTTTATTCACCCACTCCGGTGTTTCCAAGTCCACTGCAAGAGAAACTAATCAAATTATGTCATGTTTCCACTTGATTGCCTAACAGAGTTTTGAAAGAAACAGCCTTTTCATTCTGCCCCTCCTAGTGAGAGAAAAATACATTGATGCTTACACGTACGATCATATAGGGAAGCGATGCCAATGAGATCTGTGAATATATTGACATTATCTAACTGCCTTTTAGCTGAAAAGCATAATGCTCATGTATCTTACTGTTATTAATCAATTTTGAGCACAAAGAATGTACAAACAGGCTTAATTGCTGAATTCTCTAACTCTTGAGTGATATATTTTGCAACTTGCCTATCACTCAAACAACAGAAGACTTGAGTGGAAGATATTAAAATCAATTATAAATAAAGTATCTGTGTAGACCTCTCTCTACATACACATGCCTCTGGATTTATGATGCAGTAGCTGTATTGGAAGACATGACTAAGTATAAAGGGCATCGTCTAGCTGTGCAGATGCCTTCCATGACCCTCAGGTTTATTGACTCTTTCTTGATCTTTCCTTTGCCCCTTCCCACTCTGTTCAAAATGGAGCTGAATTCAACTCTGGATTACCCGAGAAAGCAGCAAGACAAGATAACGCAGCCAAAGCAGAAAGCCAGGAATAGCCAGACCTGCCTGGAAGGTCGGAGAAGAGGGTATTATGCCATTGGGAAGGACTGGTGGCCACAGGTGCTGTGATGGGCAGGGGGCCACAGCTCCAGAAGATACAACACTGTGTGGCATGATGCTGCGGGAACACTGCAGTGCTGCCATGAGCCCACACTAGTTCAGTGGCAGTCACCCCAGGGGTATCAGCACCCACGATACAGTTAATCCCAGATAATCTAGAGTTGACTAACACTATTTGTTGTTAGGCCATGAAAGCCCACTCTGAATCCCTGCACTGGCACTGACCTCTCTGTCCACTGAGTCATCGTTAGCTCTTACTCTTGCATGCAAAGCCAGGCACAGCTCCGCTCATAGATTCCCCATCCCTCCTTTGTAATAGTTGTAAAAGAGTAAAACAGCCTCTTTTGTAGTTTCAGAGCTCCTCTTCCTTCCCCTGACCCTGACCCTATGCTGGGCTACTTCTCAGCACAGTGAAGTCAGGACAACATGTAATACAGAGATGGAATTTCAGTAGTTTAATACTCCCCAAAGCTTACTGCTTCTGCACTGCTCTCAAACACCAGTACTCTTCTTGCTACGTCATTCTATAGAGGAAGATGCTGTTCAGCTGGGAGTCCCAAACTGGCAGCTCAAACATATGCATCGTCAAATACTTACAGAGAAATTAACTGATTTTTAGGTGCTCCATCCACTCAAATCCCAGGCTCTTAATGTATCATAGAATCATGGAATGGTTTGGGTTGAAAAGGACCTTAAAGCTCATCCAGTTCCAAACCCACTACCACGGGCAGGGATACCTTCCATTAGACCAGGTTGCTCAAAGCCCTGTCCAACCTGGCATCGAACACATCCAGGGATGGGACATCCACTGTATCTAGTGATATGGAAGGATTTAGGGGTCAAATTTATGTAAGTATTTTTGAAACCCACAATTGTTATTTGTTACTGAAGTGCTTAACATCCTGAAATTATCATCAGCACATAGATTTCCTAAGGCATCTTGCTTCCCTGCCTCTCCCCCGTAGTAACTTTCTACATTGCATGTTCTTTGGGGTAAACTCTGCTTTATCATATCTCACCTGCAAAGTGCCAAAATGACCACTAACACCTAAAAGAATGAAAGAGAAATTATATCCTGTCTACTGGTGGTGTTGCTGGGGTGATTTCCTTCGGTGGGTCCTTAAAAACTTACTCAGCAGCTTCATTTCCATCCACAGCATTCCAGTTCTATAAAACTTTATCCTCTCCAAGCTCCCTAAAAACAGGAGTGAGAGTTTACTGCTGAAGGCATCTGGAAAAGGGTATTCTGATGGAGACTAGATATCCCTAATCACAGTGGTGCAACAATCTCCAGGTGAAACATTAAGTGGGGTGACCAACGTGACAACAAATCAGCCTGAATTAGGGATATTATGTTGTTTAACAAAAAGGGTGATGAGCCAAAAAGAGCTTCTTTTACCCAATGAGCTGCATTTGCTCCTAGAATACTTCATAGTGCTGGCTTACAAATGAGAAACTGTTCCCTGGACCGTTTGCATCTTGGCACACAATTTCCAGCTCATTGTGATTCTAAACAGTGTACGGGATCTGTAAGCGTGCTTAGTCAGCCCGGGCAGCCACCTGAGAGCCATGAGCAATGTCCCCTTTATGACTGCTCACATCTACTTAAAGAGAAAAGATAAAAAAAAGGCAAGGAAACCCATTCCTCTTGATTCCCAGAGCCAGTATCGCTGCTCAGATCTGCCTTCAGTCTGGAAGCAGGCAGACCACCAGACTCACTGCAAGCAGATGCACCTCCACAAGCAGACAGCAATGGCTTGTGAAGGGTAAGAGACAAGGGGCACTCTGGCCTTCCCCATGTTGCAGGTCTGATACAGAATCACTGTTTGAAATAGCCAGCATTTTGCTGGAGGTCAGCAGATAAGGAGCTGCCAACCTCCCTAACTTCACATACCACAACCTTACTGTGACTGAAACCCTAAGAGGGGAGCAAAGGGAGAGCTCTGGGGGCTGCTGGCAGGTATGAGATGATAGTGGCTCCTCATAGGTTACCCCCTGCTCTCTGGTGCAACAGGCCAGGCTACCCTCTGAGCTACACTCCTCTGCTTTGTATGAAACAACCGGTATCTCTGGTAAGCAAAACACTAAGTGATAAGGGGAAGAGAAAGCGAGACAGTCATCCTCTCAAGGCTAACCTTGGGAGATCTCGCATGCCCAGTGAAATCCCACTGCAGGCACGATGCTGTGCTGTGCTGACAGGCCTTCCCTGGCAAACCATGAATTTTGCAAAAGGCACAGGGCAGCGCAAAGGCTGAATTACCTTCCCTGGAATATAGATCCCAGGCAAGGCACTCCTATGACTGCTTTAGCTCTACCTCCCAGGCACAGCATCTGAGGAATGAGATCTGCAGCTGCATCGCTCCTGGCTGGACCAATGGACCACTGCTGAGTGAACAAGTCCTTTTGGATGGGCCAGGGTAAGCAGAGGTCTGCTTCATTAGCTCCTGTGCAAGGCAATAATCCATGGTCGGAGTCAGAGGTTGCTGTGTTAAGCCGTGCAGTTTTACTTAGGCTGATGTCCTTACTGGTGAGTGCCTCGTGTGCGTCATGTTTTCAGGCTGTGGCCCCAACTGGTGGTCTAAACTGTCTGCTTAATTTTCCTTATCATCTGGAAGTGAGTGATGCCCTACCCTTCCCAGACCCTGTGAAGACGAAGGTATTTGCTTGTAGAAGGATTTCTTTGCCTGGATCCTGCTGGAGAGATAACCCTGTGTTCGAACACTGATGAGAAAACCAGGCAGGTTCCCGACTCTTTTCATAGGCTGGGGTATGTCTTGCCTGAAATGGTCTTCCAGCTTTCTCTTTTAAGCACGGCTGCACAGGTTATCTCTCCTCTTACTTGCGGCCATTGAGCATCCCTGTCAAAAGCACAGTGAAAACCAGCAACAGGCAAGTAACTAACTCCTGGTTTATCTTCTAAGGTAGTTTTGGTGTGGAAAACCAGGGGAAGAGAAAGTGCTGTGTGGCTGCTCCACTGCCAACTTGATCTGTGTAACCTGCAGCTCAGGAGCCTTTGCACTGGCTAATTCCTTTTAACATGAGTTGCTACAAGACTGTTTCTGCATGTGACTAATGTCTTCTCGGATGCTGCTCTAAGTGTTCTCAGCAAAGAGCACTGTAAGATGGGCTGGCTGTAGCAAAGCTAGCATGTTATGATGCAACTTGTTGTTTTGAACACGTAGTACAGTAACCATCAGTAATGACAGTCGATTATTCTTGAGATCCCCCTCCATGAATACTTTACACAGATGGTGCTTCCTTCTCTGAAATTCACCCAAACTGGTGAAGGAGCATTCAATGAGGAGCAGCACTGAGCAGCTGCCTGAAAGTTCTTATCAAAAGCCTCTTGATTTCTGTGACTTTTCCACCAGCTTTGGAAAGAGTTGACCTGTATGTGTAAGAGCTCCTAGGAAACAAACTGGGCAAAGCGAGCATTCAGGGTGATATGATCAAGCAGACAATGGAAAAGCCAAACCAAGGTACAACTTTTGATGAGCAGCATGAAGACCACATTTGGAGGCGGAAGGATGGAGGGCAACCTTGTGCAGTAAGACTCAGAAAGCCAAGGAGAGAATTCTTTTCTTAGGCTTCTAGCAAGATTTCCTTTCACTGCAAGGAAAGAGCGCTGAAGATCTCTGGATGAAGCCAGCAACCAACCCGTTTACTCAGGCGTGTAGCTGTGCATCACATACTACCATTGCTTCTGAGCTCTTACATGACAGCACTTCTGATGCTACTAGAAGGTGGATACCATAGGTACAGCTATGGAGGCCCTTTTTCTGGTCTCATACATGACACCACTTCTAATGCTACTAGAAGGTGGGTACCACAGATACAGCTATGGAGGTCCTTTTTGCTGATGTGGAAATGGAGCTGGGAACCACAGAGGCTGGGACCACTCCATCATCACAAGTCCGAACAAAGGAGTAGTGTACATGTGCTGTTATTAAAGGAAAAACTCCCAGCATGCTTATAAAGCTCAGGATCCATGGCTTATACTGCCAAGTTCAGGGTATAAAAGGGTCTGAGCACACCACCTGTGAGCCAAAGATCACTGTGGGTAGCGTGCAGTGAGTGCACCAGGTATCCCGAGATGCCCATCACAGCCTCAGTTCTAAGACAAACCACGCACAATTTCTCTGCACATCTACAGCAGCAGCTAACGGTTATTTTTTTGGCTTTGATCTTTGTCCAAAGTTCATCTCCAAAACAAACTTCAGTCAAAGTGCCCGTATCGACTCCTCAGCAGAATAAACACGCTGAATCGCTAATAACGCTTCAGCACTCGCTTCTTTTAACCTGCTTCTTAACCAGAAAGATAAAAACCAGTGAAATAAACAGCCTTTACTCAGGATTTGTTTTTCTGGTGCCTCTATCAAAGGCTCTGAAGGACAAAAGCAACTCCTGTCTGGTTGTTTTCAGAGTAAGCCGACTCCTTGTTTTACTTACCCTAACTGAAGGTAACACCAAAACCCAGGCTGTTGTCAGGTTCTAACACTCGGCCTCTGCAGCTTGAACCACTGGCAGTAAAAGTTTACACAGAGGGGGGAAATACAAGTGTTTGGAGGGGTTTAAGAACTGGTTACAGAGTTGAGGCTGGAGGGGTGAGAGGAGGGAAGGGGCTGGATGTAACTGCAGTAAAGTAATGTATGATCGGACAGCAATCAACCTGACCCTGCTATTGCTTGATCTGAGTGCCTGTAAAGTACAAAGAAGTACTGAAAGCAAACGTAAATTTATTAACAATCCTGTCATACTTTTATTGCATTGATCATAACACTTCTTGTCACACTTGGACATGTTAGAAAACCTATTGTGAAGGCCACTAGATCTTTTGGTAGTCCAGTGGTATGTGACCTTGCTATTAACCCGTTATGTGCACCTCTCAGTAGCTATTTGATGGGGTTTTCTGTGGTTTTATGTTTTTTAGTGCTCCACCAACTCTGCTTTTCAGATTTAGGCTTGTAAAAAAACCAAACAAGTTCATAAAAACCAGGGGATAGGAAGAATGCCCTCAAAAAGCCAAACAATGTGACAATGAAGTGGAAAACAAGGGCATTTTGGAAGGACTCCATTCGCTTTGTACCTTTTCCTTGTTGTGCCCTTAAGGTTTGTGTCTTCAAGCTCTTCTTTACAAACCCACAGGCTAGAAGGTTAATGAAACAAAAATAACCTCAAGTTTCTTGCACAACTGTACGAGTCCAGGAGCTACAGCTTTAAGAAAGGCACCCAGTAACTTCACGATTCAAATCCCACAGAACTTGTTGACCAACGGGGTGGAAAAGCAGCGGAAAATTAACAGTAATTAAATAAACTACACCTTGGTAGCCCCGTTTCTTGACAGTGGAGGGGGAACCTTGCTGTAAACCTCCACTCACATCAAGCACACCAGAATCCTCCAGATGATAACACTGCACATTTCTGCCCAATTATGACGAGTCCCCGAGTTACTCATCACAACTGCTTTATGGATTTAGTTTCACAACATAATAATGAGTTCATCGCGGTTTCCTGAAGCATCTGCAGAGATAATGCAAACGCTTTCCTTCCCAACTTGTGAAAGCTTTGAAGGAATAAAGCGATGTGAGAGGATATTAAAAAGAAGAAATAAATCAGTTTTGCATTGCATCAACCCCCAGCTTTCTGCGAGAGCTCGTGCAAATCCCGCAGCGTCCAGAACATGTCCCATTGCTTTACAGCGACGGTGGCTCAGAGATAAAGGCAAGCTCTGGGGTAATTCTGAGGCTCCAAAGACTTTCAGAAGCCGGAGGCATCTGCCACGGCTGGAAGTTAGGCGGGTTTATTGCAGGGATCCTGTATTGATCCCGCTTGGGTTTGGGCAGCCCCCAGCATCTGAATGCCTGGGCACTGGGGGGCACAGCGGCCCCACGCTGCCCCTTCACGGGAGGACGGACACAGAAACACCCGAGGAGGTTTGTGCATCCCAAATCTGGATCCTGTTGCCAGCAACCCCCACAGCCGATCTCACGGTTGTTTTCCTTTTGCCACAACACGCACCGCAGGTTGAGATGCGTGATGTGTAACTTCCCCGCTCGGAACCTGCCTGGGAAACTTTTGTGACTCGCCGAGATTTATTTTTGTCTTTTGGGAGGGGGATTTAAAGAGGAAGAAATAAAATAAAGGAAAAAGGAAATAAAAGGTAAAAGCAGAAAGGCGATGAAAGCCGACGAGCCGCCCGAAAGCAAATGGCAGCATCACCCAGCGCCGGAGCAGTTAAGTTAATCAACAAATACCCGAACCCCGCTGCATGAGGCGGAAAAGCGGCGGCGGAAAGAAGGGGAAAAGAGAAGAGGGAAAACCGTCCCCGGGCCGGCGAGCGGGAGCGCGGCCCCGGCCAGGAACATGGCAGTGCCGCCGGGAGCGAGCGGCGGGGACGGGATGGGATGGGATGGGCACAGGGCTCGGGATGAGAGGAACACCGCTCTTCCCCCCGCCGCAGCTTCCTGCTCCCCCCCCCCGACACCCCCGGCCCTGTTGCATCAACTTCCTGTGCGGAGCCCCTCGCGCGCGGCTCCTCCCGCCCCAGCTTCCTGCGCGCGGCCCCGCGCCCGCGCTCCGGCACGGGGGGGGGGGGGGGGAGGGGGGGAGAAGGAAAGAGGGGGGGGAAGCGGAGGGAGGGGAAGCGGCGGGAGGGTGGGGGGGGGGCTCGGCCGGCGCACGGCGCTCCCCCCACCTCAATCACCCCCCTTCCATCCATCCATCAATCCCTCCCTCCCTCGGCCGTGCCCCCCTCGCCCGGTGCCGGCGGTGCGGTGCCGGTGCGGCGCGGCCGCTCGGTGCTCTGTGTGCGTGTGTGTGTCCCCCATCGCCGCTCCGGCAGAGTTTGGTGCCCTACTTCACTCTACTTTAGTTTCACTCACTTTACATCCGGGCTTTTTCCCTAGGCAATGGGGGACGCAGCACTACCCGTTCCTTAGGCAAAGGGAAATAAATTCGCCGCACCGACACGTCAAGTAGTCCCCCTCAGGAGGAGACGCTGAGCCCGCCCTCTACTCCGCTACACGCACACACCCACCCCTTTCCCTTCTCTTCCTCATCCTCCTCAACCCGGCCCCGCTATAGCGGTGGAGGATGATGAAGGGGAGGGCGTGGACCCGCCGCTCCGGTCTTCCCCTCGTTTCCCCCCGCGGGTTTCCGTCGGCGGGCCGGGGGCGCGCGCGGCGGCGTGTCGGGAGCGCGCCTCAGGCAGGGAGGGAGGGAGGGAGGCCGGCGGCGGAGGGATCTGCAAGCGGTGCTGCGGCCGGGCCGGGTGAATGGGATTGAAGAAGAGTTCAGCTTCTCGGCTTGTTTTTGTGTCACAGTTTGTCTCCTCCTGCGCCTCGCCGGCTTCGTGCCTCCCTCCCCGCCCGCACCCTCCTCCCCGCCGCAGGACGAGCCCCCCGCGGACAGGGGGAAGGAAAAGGACCCCACAGAGGCGAGAGCGAGCGAAGAGGAGGAGGAGGAGGAGAAGGGAGCAACCTACCATCTTCCACTCCCCGCTTAGCTTAAAGAAAGTGAGAGGAGGAGAGAGGCGCCCAGAAGAGGGGGACAGGGAGGCCCGGAGGAGCGGCGGCGCCGGCACCCTCCCCCTATGAAGAAGAGTCCTCCCCCTCACACAGAGGTCCTGCCGGGGGGACCCGGGCCGGCCCGCACCAGCACCGCCGCCGCCAGCAGGGTGTAGTATCCCACCTTTCGGATTCGCCTCCTCCTCCTCTTCTTCCTCCTCCTCCTCCCTGTCCTCCCCTTCCCCCCCATCCCTCCCACCGCGGGGCCGCCGCACTCTCCGGGCCAACTTGGCGATGAGGAGCAGCAACTTCTCCGCTGCTTTCCCCCCACCCCCCCCCC
>WYDI02012785.1:0-16936 GCA_009867235.2 Psittacus erithacus | reverse complement strand
AGGGAAGTTGTGAATGCTCCATCCCTGGCAGTGTTCAAGGCCAGGTTGGAGAGAGCCTTGGGTGACATGGTTTAGTGGGAGTTGTCCCTGGCCATTGCAGGGGTGTTGGAGCTAGATGATCTTAAAGTCCTTTTCAACCCTAACTATTCTATGATTCTAAATTATCTCCCCAGAATACAGCAGTGGTGGGAACAGATGAAATTTTCAGCAAACCCCAGATGCCCAGGGCAGCCTTCAGAAGGTAACAAAGATATCTTTTTTGACAAGAAGAGCATAATTTTGCAGCTAAATTAAAGTCTGAAAGGTGTCTGTCAGGTAGGAATGAAAGTAGGCTGCTCCCCAGGGAAGGTGAGCTGGGAGCTGGGGTGACAGCAAGGTGGCAGGGCAGTGTCCTCACCAGCAAGGGGAAAGTCTCACAGGACCCAAGTGTAGAGAGCAGGGCAGGTCCTGTGATGATAACCAGAATCAGTCATGGCCCAGATATCCCGAGGCAGGTCCCTCGTGATGAGGTAGGTCTGAGGTCAAGCTGAGAAATCTAGTCAGCAAGTCAGGATCTGTACAGCTGAATTTACTACATGTAGTTCGTTTTATGAATCTTTAATGCTTTCTTTCCGGTCTTCTTGAAAAAACTGATGATTTTTTCCAGATCTAGGCTTGCTTTTCTTTACGTGTCAGCTGGTGAGTGACTGCTGCCAGCCTGTGTTCACTTCTCTAAGCTGCCACTATCATACCAAGCTTCTGTTCCTCCGCTTCATCACATTAGAGCCATAAATGTGTCGGCCTACGTGGAATAATAACTTGTAACTACCACTTACATAAAACTATGGCCGTGCCATATGAAGATAAGCAAAAGTGAAACAAATCTAAGCGTAACCACTTCATCATGAGCAGAGCCGCTGTTGCAGCTAAACCACAGAAAAACAAAGCTCCAGGCAAGTCAAAATAGTTTCTGACCAAGTAAGACCGACAAGCCTCAGTCCTGAGGCCTTACCAACACAATACAAAGTCTGCGTTCTGCTATTGTCAATGGCAAAACTATATTGACAGACCACATGTCTACAATATAACAGCTTGTTTAGAGGAAAAAAAAAATATTTTAGAAATTACATTAGAAACTATTGCACATTCTTATTCAAGATTCAATTGATGTCTTGATATTGGAAGAAACTTTATTATTCTGAAAAGTTAAACAAAATATATGTTTTGCAAGACCAAGGTCATTCAAACACATACAGAGATTTGGGAGTGTTACTAAGAAATATATATAGTACTAACGTTCACATTAAGGATCATGGCAGCTGTGAAGTAAATTATTCCTAAGATTCAGAAAGTTATAGGCCTGCAATATGAAAAGAATGTTTCTTAATTAGAGAAGCCTTTGTTTAGTAAGCCACCTCTAACGTTAATATTGGCATGCTGTCTTTGATATTTGTTAAATTGCTGAAGGACAAATGCAGTGAATTTAATGCACTTGTCTATGTATGGTTCTGACATGAATTTAGCAACAGCTTCTAAAAGAGTTGATGGAACTGGGCTGGGAATAAACATCAATCCTTTTTGTAAATGCTAGTAAACAAGGACACAAATATTCATATAAGCAGTTATTGCATAATACTAAGGCACGACTACATGTTCCTCTCTGATGTTCCATAAGTTTCAAGAGAGACCTGTGACAGCAACTGGAATGTTCTTCATCAAATTTACAGCTTAATGTTTGTTTAGCCACAGTGAGCTCCAGGTCAGCTGAGTTACAGAAAACAAATTGAAAGAGGAGTATTTTAGAAGAGTTGAACTATGGATAGCACATTTCAGAGTGCTTGGAGACTTTATTCTGTTCTATGAAGAAAAAATTCCAAGAGGCTGGGTTTATACCCAAAACATCTAAGCTTTCTCATCTCGAAAGAAATAGACCAGAGATCTTAGTCTTTCCTTGAATATTTTAGCATTCCTATTACAAATCAGAAATTGACTTAAGAGATAGTCAAATGGAAATTCACAAATACACCAAAGTTAACAAAAATTTTTCAAACTCTGAAGTTTCACCTCTGCCTTGAGCTAAAACTTTATAGATTCAGAATCTTACCCTAAATCAGAAAAGTTGTCTCATCCATGTTCTAATCTTGAGTAAAGGATTTTATCTTGCCTCCCTTGAAATGGTGGGAGTTGGAAATCTTGATTATTCATACCTTCCTGAAATTACATGTTATTTTTATTTTAGCTAAGTCATGGATTACTTTTCCTTGAAATATCCTCAGGTCATATGACTTTTGAATGTCTTGATGACAAGTAACCATTTCTCCTTGATATGCTTCTGCATTAGATGCTCAAATAACAGGTTTCATTGTCTTGAGAGGTGTCTGGGAAGGACAGTATGAGTTAAAAAAGACTTACTAAGAACGTTTTCATAGGCATAGCTGATTTCTGGTTAGGAAGAATATTAATTGAAACTGCAAATAATGAATTTCAAAAGAAACCAAGTAAATATTAATATATTAAGGTGAAAATTACTTAAGATATTTTGGGACGCTACATTAAACACAGCTGAAAGGTGCTTGCAAATATCAAAGATGTAATATGTGTACATAAATCTGTTGTGACCGCATCTGGAATGATTCAGCCTCTTCTGAGTGTAACATTACCTGAAATATTGTGCTGGAGAGACCTCTATATAAGTAATGATGCTAAAGATAAAGATAGCAAAGTAGTTAAGAGTACAGTTAACAGCCTTAAAATGCAATATGTTTTAAGATGTATGCATATTGCATACATCATGATAATAATTGACCATTATGGTTAACAGTCCTACTCACGTGGTTCAGTATTCAGCCTGATCATATGTGCTTTGTTGGACTTGCCATAAATGGAACAGCCGTCTAGTTTCTTAAGTGAAAGCTAAAGAAAAAAGTCTAAACAAACTCCAGGAGGTTATTCTTATAAGGTAATTATTTTAATGAGGCACAAAATTATGTGACTAAAATCAATAGGATGAAATTTATAGAAGAACAATGAAGGTTATAACTTAAATGAAAATATTTTTGCTCTGAGGACAGTGGACCAACCTATTAACTGTGGTCCTACTTCAAGGAAGAAGAGAGAATCCTCATCTGTTTTGCTGCTTCCTGTGGCTGATCAAATCAGATTGAAAAAGCCTTTAGAGAAAATGAACTTGAGTTTTCAATTCATTTTCCTTGTTATAATCTTTTTCTACACTCTTTTTTCTGCTATTAGAAATGGCTTACTGAAGGAAATAGTCTTACTGTTGCAAAAATACTTCCTGGGAAAAGAGGTAAGGGCAGATAAATGCAGCTTGACAGACATTTAGCAAATGCATTTCTGTTTCTAATATTAGTCTGATGTTAAAAGGATAATGGAATATGTCCAAAATGTCACTGAACTTCTTTCCTCTTCTTGAAAATGCAACTCTGAACAAGTTGGTATATAATGCAGACTTAGAGCCTTCCACAATAGCTTCTTAAGTGAATGCCTCTAAACACATTTTACATATTCATAAAAATACGTAAGAAAGCTAGCTGGTTCAAAGATAGCCTTTAATCTCTATCTAATATTGCAGACATTCAGCCAGACAAATTTGGGAATTATATTAAAATTTTCTACATGCTAAATAAAAAATTTTAGTTTAGAACAAAAAAGAGTAATAAAAACAGGTGGAGATAAAATAAAGATTACATTATTTTCTTGAACAAAAAAAAAAGGTTTTAATTTAGAAGTTTGACTGAGAATTTAAATATGCAATATTCATATTCTAAAACAACCAATGGCTGAGGGTTGGTTTTTTTGATCTTTCTATATGACTATTTGCATTTCATTATTTCTTGCAAGTATCACTGATAATACAGGTTTCAATCTGTTGTTGAAATTAAAATGTTTCTTAGTAAATACTACATATGGTATAGTGCATTATATTTAGCAGAGCTAAATGAAATATTAACTATAAAGCAAATGAAATCCTGTGCTATAAAAATCAGTGACAATTTTAACATTAATTTTAATATTGCTAGTATTTTTTTATTCATTTGTAATCATATCTTTATAAGTCCATACCATAATTTACATGGAGTATACTTGTAGCACATTGTATGTATAGACAAAGCTTTTCATACTAAATTAAATCAATAGTACAGCTATTGAACACATCTTAGATGTATCTGCAGAGAAAAATCAATATCTATCATTGCAAAAGGTTAGTAGTATCTATTAAAATAAAAGCAAAAATTGTTTTTAGTTAGTAATTTAGGATGTAGTTACCTGACATTGATAAAAATATTTATATTGTCTATACATTTCTATGATGAGAATATACTGATTCTAAAATTATTTGCCAATAGTTTGGTTTTAGCAGCCCACCTCACAACTATTCTCATTGATGCTAGTGGTCATGGTCTAAGCCAGTAGTTTCAAAATTTTTAGAAGCAGGCTCACTGCAGCTTTTATTCTGAAGGACTTCAGAGCTTTAAAAAGTAAATGAGATATTTACTTTTTATTTACAACTATGTTTCTGTGTAGTTTTGAGAAGAGAATTTCCAATTCACTTTTCTGGAGTACATTGCTCAGAATCATCTCTGGGTTATATATGTATACGAAGCACCAAGCATGTAGCTGTGAGACCAAAAGATTAGATATGACAGATGGATATGAAGAAACTGAGGTGCAAAGAGTTGAAAATATATATCAACCACTGAATGACAACTCAAAGTTCTATAAAGCAATCAAGTAATATCATTAATCTTAGACTTCTACATATTTATCTACGTATGCATCTCTACATGGACCAGTCATCACAGTACTATTCCATGGTGTTCTTGAGGGACCACCTTCATTTGGGGGGAGGAATTAAGTGTATCATTAATGTGTGGTGGCAGAAAGTATGGGGGTGGCATTTCCCTACCTCTTTGTCCTTCAGAGTCATCACAGCTGTATCTCCCTGTAACCAAGCATGTCAAGCATCCTTTCACTTGTAATTCTGGCTGAGAAAAATTTAAAACAGTCCCAACCAATTCAAGATGTATTTCAGTGGAAGTTCAGGGGTCACTGAAGCCTCCACAGGCTGAACTCCATGCTCTAGACTTCCTCTGAAAAACTGAAGATTTCTTTAAGCCTCCCCAGGCCCAGTTTATATCAGTAGCATGCTAGAACATTGCATCCAGTCCAGAATCAAGGCACCACTTCTGGCACTGTGAATATAGAAAAGAAAACCAGTTTCATACCTTGAGGGTGTCTACTCTAAGGCACAGTGATAGGCACACTGATGGGGATATTAAAGGTAAGACAGAAGATAGTAGTGCTCTTATCACATCATGAGGCAAACCCTCAATTTCCCAGTGCACAGCTAATTTCCTAATCTTTACCTTCCTCTGATGGAGGATAGAAATGAAAGGAATACTTTCCTCAGGTTTACAGGCTACTATCCTTTCACTTGAACAACTAAATAAACGAGTTTAATATTCTTACATTGTCTAATCTTGCCATCATGGGTTGATAAAGTGCACTGAGATACAAAGACTCTTAATTAATTCAAAACTAAACCAATAAAAATCTCTCTGTATAAGCTTATAAAACTGTTTTTTTCCCTCCAACTTAGTCACAGTATTTGCGACAAGAAAATTTGTTATGCAGTGCATGTGTGATATTGATATTCTTGTCTTTAAGAGGTATGACTACCCAATACTTATAATTTACTTGCAGGAATAGAAACAACAAACTGGGTTTTCTCCTCTAGAAGACTCTTTTGTGAGTTTGAGTAGGCACGCAGAAGGCTTTGTTATTTACAGTAGGTGAATTCTTGGAATGTCACAGAGAAAATGTGATATAAGGTCTTCCCTAGCTATACCACTTCTTGTTAAAAATGTCCTTGCAGCCAATTTAATGTTCTTTCTTCTAGCAGTATTTATTTTAAAACTAGATGGAATCTGGATTTTAAAATTCTATTTGAGCAGCAGATTAGATGCAGAAATTTTGCTTACGATATTTGCAAGGGTCTCTATGAAGCGTCCCTATATTAATACCTTCCCTTACATTGATTGCATAACACAATATGACATTTTGTGTTAATAGGCTTTTACTAAGCTGTACTCAGAGGTTGCAAGTCTTGTGGATTAAAAAAGTTGGAAAATGTAGTTTTCTCAATTCAGAGATGTTAGAAAGGATACAGTGAACTTCTAGTTGGGAAAACTAATTGCTTTCCCCTGTTTCTCAACAGGCACTTGTCTTCGTGTTTTTCCACTGCTGTCAGACTTGAAGCACACAGTTGTGTTTCAATAAAATCAGCAAGTATGTATGTGTTTGTTATTTCAGTAGTCAGCGACAATTCATTGTTTTCATTCTTTTGATGGTACAACTGTGATTTCTCCTATTCATTAAAAGCCAGCTTTAAAATTAAGTCACTCAGATATATCAACTGCAGCATATAACATGATCTACATTAAGGTATTTATTGAACACTTCTCAGCTAAACTTTATAATTCACATTTCCAACGTAGATCTACAGTGTTTCTGTTGTAAACTATATCCAGAGCAGAGGCTGGAACTCTGTACTGGGCACCTAAGGTCAAAACCTACCTGCAGAGTACAAGGAAGACTAACAAACCAGACCCTCAAGTATCACTGAAGTATGATTCACTGCCCCAGTTCAATGCTGGGTGCCTTTGAAAACTTTTATTCTGTTCTGCTAGTTAAAACTATATTACTGCACAGAACAGAATTCAGCATTCACCTGTGCGTACAGATGCCATTGTTGGCCTGTCCTAAACTTGTGAGGGCTTTTCCATATTCCATCAATATAGTATATACTACATAACTGTACTTATTGCAAAATACAAATACAATTCTTGAATCTATGGATAGTTTACAGCAGTGATTTCTGTCTCTCAGGTGATTATTACCACGTGGTGTCCTCTTAACAACAAGTATATTCTCAGGGACTTTCCTATTTATGGTGAATAAAGCTGTTTAGATATCATCCTGGGAAGGATGAAGATATCATACCTCTCCTTTTCTGTCAAGAAATACTCAGAAGAGCTTAAGGAAAAAAATTCTATGCCCACTTGCTGAGATAAATAGGGACAGATTATGACTGAATAGAAGTAGCACATGCATACTTAGCCCAACCCCCTGAATTCATTAAGCATAGGTCCAAACTTACCCCTCCAACATACTCAGTATGCTCATCACCCAGTTCCAGGCCACAGGTAGGACGTAAGCTGAGTTCACCTACACCCACATTAACATGCAGAGCAGTACAGCAGAAGTGGGGTTGTAAAACAAAACGCTGCTGTTGAAAACCAGATTTCCACACTGTGTGTTTTTTAGGGGGATTCTTTCTGAAAATATTTTGGCCCCATGGAGTGAATGCTGCCAGGGTGAACCTTGTGGCTGGCTCAGTTTAATTCAAAAAACCCCAGATTTATGTGCTCTGATAGTGGTGTAAAGCAAAGCATAATACATAGGAATGACTGGAGATTTGTATTTCTGAAGCACAGCTCTGACCTTATCTGGTGCACTAACAGAGTCAAAACCATCATACAATCTTCCACTCAAGCTAGCTGTACACAGAACAGTAAATAGTTGATAATATGGAGAACACTGAAGTTATGGTTATACTGAATGACAGTGCCATTTGTCAGTAATTTTAATGATTTGTGAGTCAGTTTCTGGACAAATGAGAAACTATATCAATCATAATATACTTTTACTTTTTCTTTTTAATTTCAAAATGAAATTATTTTCAGATTATTTTCATCAATGAAATTATTTTCATTAATTTCCAAATTAATTTTGAAAGTAGTATATCTTAAATCTATCTGGGGGGAAACAGTATGAAAACTAGGCGTTATTTTTATTTTTAGAGCACTTTAAAGCTTTGATTTTTAGATCAAAGAAAATCTATGTCCCTCTGCTTGATTAGCTTAAAGATTTTGTTATTCTTACTCACTTCATATCATCACATTTTTATTAGTGCAAACAGAAAGGTTTTTAGCATCCCTTCTTCCCAGTATGTTCTCTAGGTATTTCAATGGGTTTATTCCTTTTTGTGATTCACAGTTACTGCTTCTCTGAAAATTGAAGGCAACATTAGAATGAAAAGCAGCTAGCAACTGCTACATGATGACAAAATTGAAGAGAAGTCATTTCCTATGCCAGACAAATCGACACAGAGTAATTATATGTTGGAAGTTGAAATAAATAGAATGGAATAGAATAAAATAAAATAGAAAAAAATAAAAATAAAAACAACCAGTCCAAGCCAAAATTATTATCCAAACATTTCTAAGAAGCTTTTAGAAAAAGTACAAGTTGCTTCTTTTAATAATTCAAAGGGAATATTTAATTAACAAGATACACATTCAACTATGAATTTTCTGAATGGTATGATGAGCAAGATGCAAAACTACTAAAATTCACTAGTAGGGTACAACTGTTTTATGTACTTTTAAACTGTAGCCTGAGTTGATTGTGCCTTTTGCCTATAAACCAGCTGTCCATTCTTTATTAAAGCATCTGTCAGTTCTCCATAGAAAAAGATAGTAAAAGTGAGTGAAGACAGCTTTTAACTCAGAACCTCACAAAGACATTATTTCAAAGGAACATAAAAGAAAGAAAATGCAAACAAGGCAACTATAAACAAGAAAAACACATGCAATCTGCATTAAATTTAATCTTTCTTATGGCAACTAATTTTATGAGCTTTAAGCTGAGTCATTAATCTCAGGATGAATTGTTTTATTAATAAAAATATTTTCTTCCACATTTTTTTGAGAGCAATAAGGCTGATAATGTAAAGACATTAACCCCCTCACTCTCCTCTAGGAATTTAAAATTCAGCTATAATGGGTTACCTTAATCTTGGTAATAATCCTGAAAACAAAGCCTTGTGTCTCTCAACCTTCATTAAACACGGTTAGTGAGATTTTGTTAGAGGGCTAGTTCCTGCAGATTCACAAGTCTGAAGTTAAGAATATGGTTTTGGTCCTCCCAATGATCAAAACTAATTGCAAATGGGCAAGTATAGTTCAATGATTTCATGCTTCTGGTTCACCAAACTGAAAGCAGGCCAAGGCTTTAGTTTTGATGTTAGAACATTCCCCTAATCTCATGAAAACTGCATTCTGCCCTTCCTTTACCAAGGAGAAATGATAGATGCGTGACCTAATTTAGGCTAGGTAAGTGTAAGTTGCCAAACAATTGTTTGCAAAATCTAACATTTTTGTGCAGAACTTTTTTCTATTAAGTGATGGGTGTCTACTCAATAATTTAACACTTCAATAAGAAATGTTTTTTGAGAAGCTCAGGTCCATTCCTCTCTGGAAAAACACCTTGACACTAAGGAAGGGGCTATCTATGTGGTCAAAGACCACACAGCCTGATCATGTTATGGACCTCTGAAAAATTCACCTCCATTTTGTTTAGTAATCCAAAGACTTTTTTGTCTCTTGAGGGCAAGATCCTCAAGATGAAGATAAGTTAGGGCAGGGCCACAAGAAGAATTGCTAGAAGACTTGAGCTCTGTTGTAGAAGTCACATGCTGGGGCCATGCCTGACTCTTGGTCACCTCACCAGGCCTGATCCTGCCCACATTCATGAGTGGGCTGATGTCCTGGCTTGGGCTTGGTGCCTGTCTGATCCAAACGAATGCTAATACCCATCCCCCCACTATCTGCTCCTCCAAGTTAGGTAAAACAAAGATCTGAAATGAGAGTGTTGGATTGTGCTCCCAGCAATTTCAGTGGTGCTCCAAAGACCTTTTCTTTCCTGAGTGCACACAGCTCAGCAACTCCTCATTTAGTCTCTCAGAGAAAAGCCTGTTCAGGCTATAACACAAAAATAGTGTGTCTCTTTCCTGTCTCATCAGATCATTTCTAACTGCTTTCTGGAACAATAAAGTTTTTACATATTTACACTTTTATAAGTGAAATCCTTATAAGAAAGGAAATTAAATGTGCATTTCAGTAATAGGTCTATGGGCCTATGATGTAAGTTTTAGAACTGAACAAATGATGCTTTTTTTTTTGTCTTTTCATATCTAGTTTATCTCTTGTAAGAGGCACCATGCATTTCACTCTGAAGAAAAACCTAATGACAAACTAGGCACCCATCGTTGTTTGATGTTGACTACGCTGTGTCTTTTCTGACTGAATTAAACAGTCAATTTTTAGTACTTAAGCTCACAATAATTTATTGCTGATAGAATAATACCATTTTTCAATTATTTTTTCTGCTCTGGTAACAAATAAATCTGGTGTGTTACTGAAAAAGAATCTTTTAACTCTGAATAAAAATAAACAACACAGCATACATAGCCAAATAAATAATTTTAAAGAAATTTAAACTATTTAAGAGCTGAAAAATAGTCAGATGGATAACTGAGAAAGACCCAAAGTTCTAAATTCCTCATAAGAAAAATTAAAAATATTTATTATTTAGCCAGATTAACTCTCATTTCATTTGACCCTCTAAGCTTTTCTTAGTTACATCCCTGTGAGTAGTTTTGCTGGTATGGGAAACAACATGTTTGCCTGAGCTGACCAGAAGACTGTGCAAAGACAAGGGGTTAATGCCATGCAAGGGGCTTGAAACTCCACATAATCATGCAAATCGTCACTTTTTGCAGGGTTAGTTATTCCGAAATAGATGGTTAGTGAAATATGAAGCAAATTTTCTGTTTTCTAAAAAATATTTTCTAAGACACTTTGAATTTCTGCCTCTTGAGTGAAATATGAAGGAAAAACATTTCTATAATGTTCCATAAAGACTTATTTCAGTATGTCTATTTCTTCAGTTTAAAGTGACTGAGAAAACTTCTACCTGAAAGTGAATTCTGAAGTCCAATAATTTTCATGCACTTTTACTGCCTATCTTTCCGACTATGAAGACGTCACTCAAAATAGGCAACTGCCCTGAAAAGAAATACTGTTATTTTTGATTAAATTCATCACGTTAAGGATTCAGCTGCAGTTCTTCTAGTACACTTTGGGTTTTGGATACCAAAAACAGCTGTCTTAAAAAAAAGAGCTAGAATGGAAACATGGTAGTGAAGCATTTGTCCATGGGTTGTTCTTGTCCCTGTTTAGAATATATTTCATTTCCTTTAACAGGAGATCAGCAGTGTTTGTAGGAGTCCCCGTGCAGTTCCTGGAGATCATTACATAGCACACTACTAGTTTGTCCCTTTTCTAATGTTATCTATCTCTATCAGTAGCACAATGCACAGCTGATCATTCTAATCACTGTTATGCCTGTTTTCTTCAGCAGTTAGTCCTGGTCTATGGGGAATACATATTTCTTTGGTTTTCTCTTATGAAAAATTACTCTAATATTTTTCTTTTATCTTTCCAAATACTTTTATGAGAAACGTTGTCTCTCACTCCTATTTAAAGCCATATTTATGCAACTCAGAATGTTGACTGGAAATTAGGATTGTCAGGAAATTTTCTGAGTGATTTTCTGAACACTAAGTGAGTCCATCAACATCAAAGCACTCTGTGAGAAAGGTACAGTGCCAGCGGTGCCCTGAGGAGCTTTCTCTGCCAGGAGGCATTTTGGCTGGTTCACTGTCCAGTTGCTGCCTAAAGTGCTACTGGGAAGCCCTGCCCAAGTGTCAATCAAGTCTTCAGCCTCTTGCCTGATCTGTCAGCTAGGACACTGGCATCCCAAGATGCCCCAGCTCAGATTCTGGTTATATCTGGCAGGTGGGCCATTATGGAGCTGGAACTTAAAAACCAGGAAAGCCGAAAAGCTGCCTCCTTCAGTGACAGGGAGCAAGGAATTGGGAAAGCAATTCTCTGCATTCTCAGTCAACCAGCTTCATAAGAAACATGGCAGGTGTTCTGCCATATGCTAAGATACTGATGATCAAAAAAGTCCCAAATTTCCAAAAAATTTTTCCATTCACTCTAGTTTTGATATCTTTTCCACTTTTATGACATTCTACATGCTCTGGATTTTTCAAAATTTCAGCAGCACATCAAGTAATTGCTAAAAATGATGTCACACGAATTTGGTATTTTTTGAGAAGTCAAATATTTGTTTTATTTTTTCATCCTTTCAAATTACTTATGCACTTTCTTCTCTTACCATCTCATTACGAACTGCCAGCTTCTTGCTCTCAAAATATACTAATGAGTATTGTAACGTTTTCTTTCTTTCATATTCTCATTTTCTTAAATTGTTATGTCTTGTATTTATTGATATACTTATTTTACAAGTCTGAGAAATCACTTTGTCCTTCCTGGGTTTTTTGCATGTTTCACGACAGTCTCCTAATTCTAGTCAGTAAACTAATTATTGTGCTCTCATATAGGAGAATTTCCCTTTGTAGGTTGATTGAAGAGTGGTCTTCAGTGCATACATCGCTTGCTTTCTCTTTGCAGAACTGTTTGCATTTTTTTTTCCATTGGGCAGCTCTGTGTTTGTGTTCCAAGGTTTTTTTTCTCAAACATTTCACTGCTCTGTGATCAAGAGATTAGTGCATAAAACATAAATACCTAATTTTAAGGCTGCTATAAGTAATGGACTATGCAAAATGGAGCTTAGACTACTTCCTCCAAGTACCTGTGCTTTATAGTAGAAGGTAGAAATCTAAAGGATGTAACTAACCTTAGGGAGAGCTGTATGTGTATAAAACAGCCTGACCTACTATTATTTGAAGCTTAAATCTTTTGATGCCAAAAGTCAGACAGGCTCCAGAGAAAGAAAAGTACTTAGTCAGAACTTAAAAGAAGCAAATTTAAAACTTAAAAAATAAAGGCATGACTTTGGACAGAAAACCAAAGACTTGCATCTTTTTCATACTATTTAAAGTAGACTTGGCTAGCTATTTCTCACAAGATTAACAGAATTAATGGTTTCTTTTATTGCTTTTTTATAGCCAAAACAAAAAACACCAACGTGCATGTTTTACAAATCCAGGAGAGCAGGGTAAGTGAACTTATATTCTTAAACTTATTTTCAGTATTTTAGAGGGGGAGGGAAACTCATATAATATGAACAAAAAAGGGTCTAAAATATCTTTTTTTTTTTTTTATGGAAATATTCTTTTTTACCTTTTATATGAAAGAATTAATGAAACACACCTGTGTGCCTAAAAGATAAAGCTTTTTAGTAAGAGCCTTCTCTCGCTATAAAAATGTCCTATGCTGCTGTTTCTTGTAATTCTCCAAGAGGGTTCTGTCACTATAGCATATTTGCTGGCAACTGCATTTAGTCTAATATATTTTAAAAAAAAAAAAGGTATAGAATGATAATGGCAGATAATGATACTAAAACATAAACTTATGTCCAGGTAGGTCCTTTCAATCATTGTTACCACCAAAGGCTATAAGACTTTTCTCTTGTTTGACACAAGCAAATACATCTCTCCCACCATGGAGACAGTCGATATGCAGGTAATTTGGTCCTCTGCTCTGTCCTGATCCTTAAATATAGGGTTAAAGTGCTGAAGAGCTGAAAGGCGCTCTATAAACCACAATAGCAGCAAGGGGTTCTGGTATGATGAATGAGACCCCCTACATAAGTAAAATGCACAGATGAGAAGATAGTACCAGGATCAAGTTATTCCATGTAACATGGCAAAGGTCCAAGGCATGCCTATGAGCCTGCTGGAGGTTCAACAGTCTCCTTGGCTTTTTCACTGCAGAGTATGATGAAAGACTCCTGGACTAAAGAGGTGCAAAGACATTTCCTAGACAGCTTCGTGGTGCACTTCTCAGAGACATAGCACAGAACATTTACAACAGTAGCTTAATTCTGCATCCATTTATGTGATTGTAAATGATTGAAGAATTTACACTGGATTTACAGCCCTTCAGACCTTACAGGCAAGTCTGTATTGTCTTACAACTCTTCTTGTGGCAGAAGGACTGTAAGTCCCCCAGTAGCACATCTACAGTGTGCTTGTGTTGCCTTCCAAAGTAATTAATCCTCAGGCATAAGAAAAAACAGATTCCTTGAGACTGCATTTTCCCTGCAAAGGCAGAAGATAGGGCCTCGGCTGGCACATATGAACAAGCGCTGCAAAGGAGGTAATTTGTATTTATTACAGGGTTTGCACAGATTCCTCTCTCCAAGAAAGAGACTGAGAAAGAAAGACTTTACTTTCTTTTCTAGTTTGTCCTTAATGGAGAAGATCTATCATTCTTTACTCACGTTGAAATTCAAGTCAGCTTTTTGCTGCTCTGTGAAGTACTGAAGATAATGATAACAAATGAATTCATCAGTGAATTCATTTTATTCTTGGAAATGGAGGGGCAACTTATGTGTCTGTTATTGTCCATTGTATAGTTTCAAGTTTCAGGAAAAACAAGATAAAGCTGTTATCAAGAACAATGATCCTAAACCCAACAGAATGTTTTATTACTTTAGCAGCTTCAAGTTCACATTAACTATGTGATACTTAAAATTTTAAAGTATCTAGAATTTTGATTAACTTACCCTTAAAATGAACCTTTTATGAGCCTTTCAGTATTAAACATAAATCTATAAAAATACATAACTTCCTATTTTACCAAGCCAGACAGTCTACGACAGGCTTTCTATGCTGTAGGAGAAAAAAAAATGGTTCAAAGCCACATCTTCCAGGCTCCAGATCAGAAGTTATATTAAAGTATGCTAAGGTCTTGCCCTCAGCTGTATTTCCTTTATGCAGTGTTAAAAGCAGTATCTCAGAAATCATGAGGTGGAGAGACCATTAAAAATATCATTTGTCCATGACAAGGAGGAAATGAAACAACCTCTCTCTTGACATAAGTCAAGTAATTTAGTCTAGCTTCTGACACAACTACATCCAAGGTGGCTGTTAAGTGAGTCAAGTGAAAAGGGATAGAAGGAAATACTGGATGTCAATGGAGTTTAAAATAAGTGTTAGCCTACATTAATTTTTTTTTTTTAATTTCAGAAAAGATATTATTAGTCTTATTTGCAAGTATTTAAATTTTAATATCAAGAATTAAACAACAGTTTTGTAAAATACTTTGTTGTAACAAAGCTAACCAAACAATTTTTTAGCCTGTAAATTCTTTCACTGGAAGTGTAAAATTATAGCTAGAACACAGACTGTAAAAAAGCTACCGCACAGAGTTCCTCCTTTGCTTACTGCCAGCTAGACACCAGTTTTGAGAATTAAATGAAATAATTTTTAAATTATAAATGATAAATCATGATATCAAAGACTAAAGTAATGTGTTAAAAAGTATATGAACATATTCCGTGGTTCTGATAGAATTGCAGACTTTTCAAGACATTTACACTTAGCTCATTGATCTCAACATTTATGTTACTATGCTGTGTGATTATACAAAGTGGTCCAAATGGGAATTCAACAATGCCCTTATGGACAGTCTGAAGCCTCTCTGCTGTCAGTCCTCCTCTTTCCATTTGCGATCGCTCATGTTTTGAGGATGTAATATCAGCATATACCAGCCCTGTCTCAGCTCTGGTCATAGATTTTTTCCCTTCTAAGCCGGGGAATTTGCTTCTACACTCCAAAATGCAGGTAAATGAGGTTCTGCCTTGCACAGGCTGGAACAGTGTGTTGAAATTACCAGAGTATTAATTCTAGACCAGCATGTTTTGCTGTATCACTAAACAGAGCTATCAGTATCTCAAACTGGTGCTGATGAGACAGTTTTTGGAGCTGATGAGAGTTTTTTCTCTCAACTGAATGAAGATGAGATTTCAGTCCTGATCCAGCGTGCTCCCCTCTAATGTAATCCAGGTTAGTATGAGATTTCATCAGTGCACAGGAAAGAATCAACAACATGGTTTTTCTATAATTTGCGAGATAAAAAATTAAGTAAGGAGAAGAATTAAGTGAAATGGCTTAACAGAAATAATCAGAGAGAGAATAGAAAGGATTAGAAAACAAAACTGAAAGTCAGAGAGAGTTGACTTGGTTTCTTGTTTTAAATTTCTGAATACTTCAACAGAGATTGGTACTTCAAAGTTATTTCTGGTTTTGATGCCCTTTTGAATTTCAGTAATATTGTTATAGTTACTTGTTCAAACATAAGAACAGTTCAAATAACAAGGGCCATGTGAATACAAGCAATGAGAAAATTACATTTTACTGTCTTTGAAAGACTAGTAAGGGTTTGTGGCTTTTTTAGAAAGGCTGAAATGTGGAAATAACATTATTAAAGGCATTGATCATTGGAAAAAATCGTGAAAAGTTTGTTCTAGTTTCAGCTATGTGTTCTCTAAACACTTAGCTTCATCATAGACCAATTTGCCAGATACTGTAAATTAGTTGACATCCATTTGAACCATTTTATGCCCCTTATCTGGCATAAAAAAATCTTATCTCGCCCCAAAAAAGTTTTCTGAGAGCTAGTGCAACCCTTATACATGTCCTGTCATCAGCAGGTCTACTTACAAAAACTATTTTGTCATGACAATTTATTGAGTTTTTCTTTTATTCTGAGAAAGGTAACCTACAACTTAAAGTCTTCCAATGAAACAGCTATTCTCATTAAAATTAATCTAACAAACAAAAATAGTGTTATTTGCAAGTACCAGTGAATGAACAAAATTGAAGGAATATCTAGTAATTGATTTTGTGAATTATAAGAATGTGTTCTTTCTATTTGAAAGAGAAACAGAAAATTGCAAACATTGATTTCAGAATAGAAGATATTCCCTTTATTGTCAGGAGAGTGCCCATCAGAGAACAATAAATTTCACTCACAGTGATCTCTTGATACTCATGCCAAAAAACAAATGAGAAAATAGACTTCTATAGCTGCAATGTTTCCAGTTTTGAGACTTTAATATGTTTGCTGCATCCTATATGTTGTGGTTTAAGCTTATTCGTAAATTAGACAAAGCATGTAGCCTGCTTGTTTTCCCCCCAAAACTTGTCCTTCCCCCCACCCCCCCCAGTCCCGGAGGGATGGGGAGGAGAATCGAAAGAATGCAACTCCCACGGGTT
>WYDI02012782.1:0-25483 GCA_009867235.2 Psittacus erithacus | reverse complement strand
TCAAGGCCAGGTTGGACAGAGCCTTGGGTGACATGGTCTAGTGTGAGGTGTCCCTGCTCATGGCAGGGGTTTGGAACTGGATGATCTTCAGGTCCCTTCCAACCCAAACCAATCTATGATTCGATGACATTTAATATAAACATTCCCTAAAGCACTTTTTATTAAAACAAGTAAATTGCTTTCTGACCCAAAGGAAAATTTTCCATGGAAGCATCTATTTTTTTTTTGTCTTTATTTTTGAGCGAAAGAGGGAAATGTTAGAACTCAGTGTTCTGTGTGGGACATTCCCACCAGACCTATTTTGAGGGGGAGCAGGAAGACAAGAACTGGGAATGTGTGACTGCTGGAGGAGATTTTTAGTGGGTTTAGAGAAATAAAAAGGCAGGGAATTTTAGATAAAACTTTCCAAGTGCATGGAAATATCTCCCAGGCCTAATTGGGAACTAGTAGAAGGGTGAAAAGGGAATGAAAGTTCCTTGTGTGAATCATCTGAGACTTGGGAAAGAAGCATTTATACCCTCAGATTCTTGGAGCCCTGCATATAGCTCAATAAGAAGCCCAGCTCATGGCGCTGGCCAAGACAGTGGGGCAGCCCTTCTCTGGTCCTCTTGTCCTTTGGAGGACAAGCTTTGGAGGACACTTCCACTAGCATTGGATGGAAGTGGACATAGACTCATAGAATTACAGAATGCTTTAGGTTGAAAGGACCTTAAGATCATCCATTTAAAACCCCCTTCCATGGGCAGGGACATGTCTGAATAGATGGTTATTGCAAGGGAAAAAGAAGGAAAAAAAACGAGGAAAGTGAAAAAGGCACCAAGAAAGAAAGAAGAAATTACTTTTTTCCCAAGCTCCATCTGAAAGTGTTCAGGAGGTTGAAATTCTTTATTCAAGTGAGGAAACTGAGGCAGACAGGTTAAGTTTCTTGCCCACAGAGATATGGAACATCCATGACCAGACACAGGAAGCACCTTTTTCCTGTTGTGGGATGGAATCCAGGCAGTGCTTTCCAGGGAATGGATGCCAGGTCCCATCAACATTGGCTTTGGTGTGGCTGCATTTGCTGGGCCCTGGCTTGAGAGCTCAGCTCCTAATTGTTGTGTTATAGAATCACAGAGTAGTTTGGATTGGAAAGGACCTCAAGATCATCCAGTTCCAACCCTCTGTCATGGGCAGGGACACCTCACACTAGACCATGTCACCCAAGGCTCTGTCCAACCTGGCCTTGAACACTGCCAGGGGTAGGTCATTCACATCTTCCGTGGGCACCCTGTGCCAGTGCCTCAGCACCCTCACAGTAAAGAGCTTCCTTCTTATATCCAACCTGAACTTCCTCTGTTTCAGTTTGAACCCATCACTCCTTGTCCTGTCACTACAGACCCTGATGAAGAGTCCCTCCCCAGAATCCTTGTAGCGCCCTTCAGACACTGGAAGCTGTTCTCAGGTCTCCATGGAGCTTCTCTTCTCCAGGCTCAACAGCACCAATGCTTTCAGCCTGTCTCTGTATGGGAGATGCTCCAGCCCCTGATCATCCTCATGGCCTCCTCTGGACTTGCTCCAAGAGCTCCATGTCCTTCTGGCCTGAGCTGAAGTGGAATTTTGAGGGATTTTTGGTGTTTGGTGTGCTTTGGGGTGTTATTTTGTTGTTTGGGGCTTTTATTTGTCCTTGGCAGGGTCCTAGCACAGAGATGCTGGAAAAGCATCTTCAGACTGAGATCCAGATTGCCTTGGAGTATCCAGATAACACTGGAGCATCAATGCTATGGGGCAACGACTGCTGAAGCAAGGCTTTCCCTACGTCACTGTGCAGTTGGCAGCTGGTATGTTCCACATCAGAATCAGCTGCATTTTGGTGCTGGGTAAAATATGCTTTATAGTCCTTCTTCCAGAACAGCTGTGACTGCTCTGTGAGCCATGGATAGATGCAGTTTTGAAAGCCCCCCTAAAAACTATCTTATAATAGTGTTATTTTTGCTGTTATTTACAAACCTCTTGTTCATCTTTAAGGTCTTGGTAGCTCTTGTATACACAGATCTTTAATCCTTACCTATGATATTGCTTCAGGTTAGATGGACAGTTGGGAAATGCTTTACAACTTCTACTTGAAAAGCACAGTCCAGATGGGGCCTGGGGTAGCCTGGGTATGGACTGTGGGTGTTTCAGGCTGTGTGAGTTGGAGGGCTTGATAGACAGAGGATGACTTGTTCTTCCCACATGTCCCCAGACTGTGTGATGTTCCTGCAAACTGATATGAATAGCACTGATAGCTGCTGAAAATGTGCTCCACTGCTACAAACTTCTGTCGTGACAACTCCAGATCTGCTTTCTATGTTCTTCTCTCTTCCCCTCTTCCAAAATCAGCTCCTGTGGTCAGCCAGACAGGGTGGGGATGCAGGAATCTGATTTGATAGAAGACCTCTGTCTCCAAAACAGCCTGAAATGTGCTGTAACATTGGGATCAGCCGATTATATATATCAATGCTCAAGAATTCTTCCCTGTGAGGGTGCTGAGGTGCTGGCACAGGGTGCCCAGAGAAGCTGTGGCTGCCCCATCCCTGGCACTGTTCAAGGCCAGGTTGGATGGGGCTTGGAGCACACTGCTCTAGTGGAAGGTGTCCCTGTCCATGGCAAGGGGTTGGAGATGGATGAGCCTTAAGGACCCTTCCAACCCAAACCAGTCTGGGATTCCATGGCTCAATGATTCAGAACCACCTTGGAACTGGCTAGCGCATCCCTACGTCAGAAGCTACTCAACCCATCCCTAATCCTTACCCAGACCATCCCTAATAATCTGTTCTTCAAAACTAGTGAAGGTGCCACCGCATCTTTTCCAGGAGATCTATTACCATTTCTTGTGGGTGTTTGGGATTATCGAAAAAGAGTAGAAAATCCACTCATTCCACATTTGTCACTGTGCTGGCTCATTCCTATACTAGCAGCACTCTGAAGGCTCACTTCTCCCTTTGAAATCTGATAAAAACAAGGATTTAGATTTAAAGGGATGTTGGTTTCTCCTAACTAGTCCATAGCTACGTGCTTCTACAACAGCTCCGTCTCTGCCCTGTTTCCTGTTTACATCAAGGAGCCTAAAGATAGCAGAGCCATGGATTCGGCAACCCTGGTGCCCACGGTGGGGTCACCACATCTCGAGTGCACCTTTATATGCAGCCTCCTTCGTACTGAGTACATCTGAAAAGTGACATAGGAGGAGCTTCCTTTCTCTTGCATTAAATCATAGCTGGAGACTGTCACTGCTCTGCTAAACTTCAAGAGGAACAAAGGGGTGTTTTGCAAAATGCATGTTGGGAAGAGATTAAACCTGACATCTCAGCTACGGAGCCTTCCCAGGCGAGGAGAATATATGGAACTGCAATGTGTTTTCCCTCTTCCCTGGTTGCTGGAGGAAGGACCTTCTCTTGAGTTATTGGTTTTTGACACATTTCTGCAGACATTTAGTGAACAATCTCTCATGTAGCAGCAAGGTCCCTTGGTGTTCATCTTTCATGGTCATGATTTGATCATCAGGTGGGAAACGGGAAGAAATACCCTGTCCATTGGAAGGGGTTACAGCAGCAAAGGAGGGAAAGCGGTTGTGCTGGCTTAGTATTTTCCCATGCTTTGAGGCAAGTGATTGCTAAGGACAAGTCAGGAATAACAAGAGCTGCAGTGCTCCAGCTGACAGCTTTTCTGTCCTTCACCACCCTTGTGTTTGGGGCTGTGTCTCATTTCAAGATTAGATATAAGGAAGAAGCTCTTCCCTGTGAGGGTGCTGAGGCGCTGGCACAGGGTGCCCAGAGAAGCTGTGGCTGCCCCATCCCTGGCAGTGTTCAAGGCCAGGTTGGACGCAGGGGCTTGAAGCAACCTGCTCTAGTGGAAGGTGTCTGTGACAGGGGGCTGGAACTGGATAATCTTAGGGTCCTTTCCAATCCAAACCATTCTGTGATTCTATCTGACCTCCAAATCAATGCAGCCTTCGTTTCCTGTTGCACCTCTCAACTCCATCTGAGTTTGGGCAAATGTCTGGGCAGGATGATAGTGACTTGGTCCATGGAGAGTAAGGGAAATGAAAGGCCAGGACATTGGCAGCAGGTTGCCAATCCTTTCTACCCTGTTATAAATGATAAAGCAACTGGAGAGCCAATTATTAATAATTGGAAATTCCAATTATTATTGGAATAATAAAGATCTTTGATTTAAGGAGAATTATTGCCTTTGAAGGCTTGCTTGTCTGGCTCTTCTCAGTTGAAGGAGCTTTCATGGCAGTGAAGGCTCCATGATCTTTATTTCACCAGGAGGTTCATCACTCCACAGAGTGATGTTAGACAAGGTGACCATTTCTCATCTCCAGTGTGCCGTTTAGATGGTCTAAATGACGTTTACCTGAGGCTGCTGAGGGTCTTGTTATTGTGCGAGGTCCTTGAAGGGAGACAGCAGATGAACAGGAGGGGTAATGTGAGTCCTGCTGTCGCTGTTGTTCTGCCCCACCAATGGGTTTGTTGCCCCAGACTGACTCTTTCTTTGCTTGAACCACTGGACCCAACTTCTAACACTTCATAGGCCACTAAAGGAGGCAAAGTATTTCTGCCTTTATCAAGTTGCATTTCCCGAAGGATGTGAATATCCAGCTGGTGTTATGGACAGATTGACTCCTTCTCATCCCACACATACACTGATTCAATTGGAAATGGTACTTTAGGGGTCCTCTGGCCTGCAGCCTAACTGGGACATCTCACATGGGCCAGGTCAAACACTTCCATACTCCTGAGCTCTGTGCCTGGAGCCATCCTCAACTCCTGAGTGATCTGCATTAATTTCCCTCCCCTGGATGCCAGGAAGGTTCCCCCTTGCAGATCCCTGTCTCCTTGGTAACTGAACCACATCGGATAGATAAAAACAGACTGAAACCCATCAGCCTGCAGAGCCCAAGCAGTGAGATGGGAAGGAGGGGGAAGGATGTGGGAAGCATTGGTCTGGCTAGTGAGATGTACCATGCAGACAGAGATACTGCCTCCACAGCCACGTGTTTTGTCCCAGCTTCTGGCTTGTGCTACGGTTCCCATATATGACAGGTCTTGCAGCACATCCATCCCTTCCCAACACTATCTGTTTGGGGAAAACTGTGGTGTCCCTATGCACTTCCTCTGACCCATTCATTCCTAATGAAGCCCACACATCTGGTGAGAGGACAAGCCTTGTCTCCAATTGCTTTATTATGGGGAGAAGTGGGCATGGCCCAATGTTAAAGCCAGGAGATATATTTGTTGCAAGCCCTACGACTGAGGGTGAAGGCATTTCTATGGGGATATTAGTTGAGTGGGTTTTCTTACCCTATCCCTGTTTGTCCTAGCTTTGGTTTTCTTTCTGCATCACTGGGCTATTTACCTTTGCAAGCATGTCTTGGAGGTCTGCCTCATCTTGGCTTTAAGTCAGAATCAGTATTTCAACAGAGGAAAATGTTACAGAGCAGTAAACAGTGATTTCCTCAGACAAAATGAATCACACTGCTCAAGGTGTCTTTTCCCTTTCCTATTCACCCAGGTCTCCTTTCATTCTCACCCACCTCTTGAGTCTTAATCTCTTCTTTCTCTTCCCTTTCCTTCCAGCAGAGTCAATCCCCTTTCAAGCAGATCCCAGCCTAACATTCACCTTAATGACGCCGTCATACAGACATTCAACATCTGGAACATCTGTCCCAAGACAGGGGATGTAAAACCCCAGACAGCTTGCACTGGATTGAGTGTGCAGTGGTCCCATCTTCAGATTTGGACAGGCTGGACAGAGGAAGGGGGAATCTGATCAGAAGGCTGCTTTGCTTTTAGTTTAGCCTGCATCTATCTATCTATCTATCTATAAGGGTGGTGAGGCACTGGAATGGGTTGCCCAGGGAAGCTGTGAATGCTCCATCCCTGGCAGTGTTCAAGGCCAGGTTGGACAGAGCCTTGTGTGACATGGTTTAGTGTGAGGTGTCCCATCCCATGGCAGGGGGTTGGAACTGAATGATCTTAAGGTCCTTTCCAACCCAAACTATTCTATGATTCTGTGATTCTGTCTCTCTATCTGTCTATCTGTCTATCGACCTACCTACCTACCTACCTATCTGTCTACCATATACATGCATATTTCCTTTCCCTTGCAAAGATAGGCATGACTTTAAGGGGTGAAAGATAACATTGGCAGAGACAGTTAAGAGTGCCAGGAACCAAAGTCCTAACTCCTTCTGATACAGTTCCTTTAAAAACAGCACCAGTTGTACTTTAGGAAGGACATCATTAGACAAGTATTTTCCCTTCAGTTCCTGGCAAAAAAGTCAACATTTGCATTTAAATAGTACTTTTGCTACCAAACAGAGCAATAGCTGCACGGAGATAAAGATTCCTTTAAGAGAGAAAGAGAGGGGGATGAACTTAACCTCACTGAATGCCCAGCCCATCTCCCATGTGCTGTTAGCAGAGGAGAGGCTATTTATGCATTCAGGAGTGTGCCCGCTGGGATATAATCTAGTGCTCTCAGGAGTCTCCGCTTGCTGGAGGTGGAATGAGAAGAATTAAAGCTTACAAGCGTCAAACAAGGCCAGTGTAAAATGAAATATTATCCAGTGGTATAAATAAGTCATGGGCAGAAAAAACTCTCCTGGGTCCCACATTGATCCATCTTACTCCATAGATGCATCCTTCTGTTGAAGGGATGTTTGATAAACCTCTTTCAAGGGTCGGAGGTGGTTCATGTGGGCCATGAATGGATCTGTGGGAAAAGATAAGGGACGACACACAACTGGGTTTCCTCTGATAATGAAACCTTTCTCATAGGTCACCAAGGGGGAAGAAAACACCATTTGATGGAAAGAAAATCATGTTTTACTCCTGTGCTTCCAAGCAGAGCTCACCCAGTGTGCACCTCTATGTAAAGAGATCCCAAAGGACTCAGCAAGGCTTTCTTTGGCAAATATTTGCCTGACAGCATAATCAAGCTCATTTCCAAAGCAAAAAACTGGCTTCTTGGGAAGTTTCATGCTAGATCTGCTGTCTGCAGGCTATGTTTGAGGTTAGAGGTATTCATATGGCTCTGTCCTGCATGGATGAGGGGTGGGAAGGCCCTGAAAACATCACATTGAACAATGTTTGGGATCAGAATGGAAAAGGCAGGGTGAGAACTGGCTTTACCACAGCCAGTTTGCTTCTTGAAAGGAAAACTGCTGCCTAATGCTATCACCTCTCTTCTGATGCAAGTCCATACCTCACAGATGACCATACTAAGAGGTTGGACTAAGTTGCTTGTACCTGGGAAGGGTTGGCCATGTATGAGATTAAAAATGAAGGAAGCAAAATGCCTTTACAGTCAGTTGTGTTTTTCTGTATACAGAGATTTATGTGCAAAAGCATCTTTGGAGGCTGTAGAGCTGGTTAAGGTCATAACGAGCTAAGAAAGCCAGTACTGAGCCTGTGCACCTCTTTGCTATAGGGCTCGCTCACAGACAGTGGTTGCCTCTGCTCACCCAGAGACATGCGGAGCCCCTGAGGCTGCAGCCTTTCTGCCCCAGCAGATCCAGCATACTTTGGTCCAGTCTCCATGGTGGCTAAAGGAAGGTTGTGTTTAAAATAGTCTTTGAAGAATCATTGTCATGCCAGAATCCATATACACACCCTGGTGTACAACTGAGCTAATATATCCTTGCTTTCAGCAGGGCTTTTTGACTGGTAGCTAAGTCCAGCATGCCAAGGTGGTGTACCATGAATCTGTGGAACCACTCGCTGCAGGACACTGCCAGCACTGAAGAGTCCATAAACCAATTCAACAGATGTATGGAGAAAATAAGACGAATTTATGGTGATTAAAACATAAAGTCACCACCTTTGAGCAGAACACACCACTGAGAGCACAACGCAGACATTTGGCTTGTCCATCAATGTGCCCATCATGGGTCTAAATGATTCATTTGCCTATAGCTTTTTGCAGCAGAAAACATAATCCTATCTGGGTTTTTGTATTGCTTCTCATCTCTTCCAGTGTGTTTAAAGCATTTGGTTATGCTGCAGTTTAAGTGCTAGGTCAGAGTCTTTTATTCTGGGAGGGAGTCATTTTATGTGTTTGTAATAGTATGTGCAGTGGTACAGATGCATGAGAACTTGCGATGAAAGAGGCCTCATTGAGGCACCAAGATGATTTTTGGGATGCTTTATGGCAAAAATCCACTCTCCTACTTTGACTTGTGGCAGGAATATCTATGATATCTGTGTGCTCGTTAACCATTGCTTTGTTTGGCTCTTATCTCGCCTATATCTCCTAAAGTAGTTATCTTAGTCCCATCTAACCACAGCAGGGATCTTCTATGCAAAAGGACCTGATGGCTGGTCCTGCTTGGGCTTACCCAGATGCACGCTCGGAGTCTTCCAATAGTGTTTTTTGAGCTGATTGAGGGTATTTCCCCATGTTACTTCGCCAGTATAGGTGGAGAGAAGCTCTTTGTACCTGTGATTTGTCAGGTAATGCTGCAATACTGCTGTAATATGTTCCCCCATTCTGTTTGCTGTCTTTGGCATACTCAGAATTCGCTGCCCACCAGGGACAAAAGGTATCAGACATTGTCCTGATTTTTCTGTCACTGCAAAGCTGGTCAACTCATATGAAAATAGTTTCTTAGAAGTCAGAGCCTAATTCTTGGGGCAAGAAAAGGATAACAACTTTAGGAGGAAGAGAAGAACCACTGTTCGGATACTTAAGGATGCTTAAAGAGCACGGCAAAACCAGAGAAATGCAGTGTTTGAAAGGAAGGGACACAGCTCTGGCTACTGGGATTCTTTGTTCTCATAGGGAACAGGAAAGAGCTAAAACAAGGAAAATGCCATGCCGAGATCACGCATTGCTTTTAAGGACAGGCCCCTAGGCATGATCCCTGCCGGCTGAGCTGTAGCCCAGCTCCCAATCAATCTCTCCTTCCTGAAATGTCACTAACCTGCACTTAAGTGCACTAAGACTTCCCAGGCTAATTGAAATTCTGAGCCGGAGTCAGGAGACATTTGCTTCAAGTAGTGTTTTAATTGCCTGCTCCCCAGGCTGGTAACAGAATATTTTGCTCTTTGCATTATTCAAGGAGCCACAAGAGCCCAACCTTTCCCCTTTAAGTTCGTGCCCCTCCTCTTTTGTGTTGCTGTTCTGTTCTTTATGTGGTCTCTGCTCACGCATTACCTGTGTGCAACCACATGTGCCTGCTCAACCAGGGGTCAGGAAACCTCAAACATCCTATTGGCTTAGATGCAGCGTTTTGATTCAAGCTATTGTCTAGCAATAGGGGCCAGCTGGGAGGCATGGGACTGAAATCAGACCCCTGTGCTTCTTGACCTAGAGTTGTCTCTTTTGTTAGACATAAGAGGACTCCTTCCCAAATGAAAGGAAACACTTCCAGTTAAAACCTTCCGTGTACTGTTTGCTGTAACCAGAAGGTAACGGTCTGGCAGAGAGTAAAGGAAGACCCAAACTGTCTGTGGTCTTTCCCTGTTCTTCCAGGAATGCTGCTTTGAAGCCACTCTATAAACTTCTGTGAGACCAGGTGGAAATCATGGTAGTACTCACAAAGCATTGGCTAATGCCAGGTATTCTCAGGAAAAAGTAAAATGAGCATTAATGAGCATCCAGATCTTCCAGGTCCTGTTGAGCAATAGCTGGCCTTGGGTACTCACCACCATTTCTCTATGCTAGTCCTGGAGGCACTTTGGAGGAACAAGGTGATCCATCTTCCCGTGAGAACCTGTCTGTCCTCCTTATGAGGTGTTGAGATCCTAAAAGGGTCCAACATGGACTTAGCTATACCATCATCTATGGACCAGAATCAAGCAGAAGATAAACCTGCCTTACCTGCTTATCCTGGTTTTGGCTGGGGTAGAGTTAATTTTCTTTCCTAGTATCTGGTTCAGTGCAGTGTTTTGGATTTAGCATGAGAATGATGTTGATAATACACTGATGTTCTAGTGCTTGTTAAGTGATGCTTACCATCAGTCAAGCCCATTTCGGTTTCCTATGCTCTTCCAGTGAGGAGGGGCACAAGAAGCTAGAAGAAAGCACAGCTAGGACAGCTGACCTGAACTAGCTAGAGGGGTATTCCATGCCGTAGAATGTCATTCTTAGTATAAACTGGAGGGGAGCTGGCTGAGGGGCACGAGGCCACTGCTCAGGGATGAGCTGGGCACTGGTCAGTGGGTGGTGAGCAAGTGTGTTGAGTATCACTTGTCTTTCTTGGGTTTTAGTTCTCTATCACTTTTTCCTTTTAATCTTTATGTTGTTGCTGTTGTTTCAATTATCATCATCATCATCATCATCTTTTACTTTGTTTCAATAACTAAATTGTTCTTATTTCAACCCATGGGATTTGCCTTCTTATGATTCTCCTTCCCATCCCGTTGCAGAGGGTAGGAGTTAGTGAGCAAACGGCTGCTTGGTACTTAGTCATTGAATGGAGTTAACCATGACACTGCCTTACCTGCCTTATGGGTTTATGTTGACAGGTACCACACCTGTCCAGAGATGTGTGTTTGGTTATGGTCCCTTTCTGGGTGAAGCTTAGGACTGAGGGATCTGATGGGGTTTGGGTTGCACCAGGCTTACAAAAACATACACAGGATTGTTTCCAACTGGGATCTATGTCTATAGATCCCTGCCATCATATTCTCCATCATGATCAGAGATTGATCAGAGACCCTCACTAGCTTAGAAAGCAAAGACAGAGGGAAGATGACTTCTCTGAGCTCATGCACCAAGCTTCTAGCAAGCTTGACTAGAAGCCCTGAGTCCTGTGACGCTGTTGGTGCCTATCCCTTCAAAGAGAACAGATCCTTGCAAACCTCCTGGCTTCAGTCTTCTCTACAAGGAATACCTGAACATCATGTCCTGAAAGGAGACTGCCAAATGGGGAGTTGGATGTGGCTGTGAGTCAGCAGGCAAGGCACCTATGTAGAGCAAGTTCACCACCTGCCTGCAGCAGGCAGGCTTGCTCCTTCTCATTTTATGCTTGTGTTACCTGCTCATTTCAGGATCAAGGGCAGGTTTCTGCTTTTGGTTCCTGCTCATTTTAACCACTTACAGTTCTCTGCCATCTCTCATTTCCCTATGCTCCAAGAGGAGGATTCCTCTCACCAAATGGTAACCTCAGTGTCTAAGGAGGTCATTTGGTCTCCTATAATCAACAGAGAGAAATGGGCATTTCTGGGGTGAAATTCGTCTCTCTCTGAAGCAAGATGGTGAAATACATAGCCTACATGCTAAAGGCTCTTATTTTCCTCCTTTAATTATGAAGTGCTCTGATAGCCACATCTGTACCATAGACTTCTAAAACTGAGATGTTGCCCACTCTGTAAGTGCTTTGGAAGGTTGCGTGTGACCTCTCAGTGAGCTGAGAATACAGATCAAGCTGCTTTGCTCTTACTTCCCTTTAAGTCTCGCTCTGCAGGGAGAACTGGCTCTCTTGAGCATAGGAAATTGTATTTGATGTGTAATTGATTTGGAGATTCTAAGAGCTCTGTTCACCCATCAATGCCCAAATGGCCCCGTCCTCCAGGCCACGGAGATGGAAGCATGAGTTATTCCTGTTATTAAGGATTTTTAAACCCAGACTTTCTAATAAGATGAACTCAGTCTTTTTTTGCTTCTGTTTCTTGGGTGCAGCTTCACCAATTTCTCTCTCTCATTCCCACACATTCCCACACTCCCTTTTGAGAGGGGTTGTGAAGGAAGAGGCTGGGTGTGAGGAGCAACAAGGGAAGAGACAACCCTGAATTAACACACCTAGACAGTCTCTTTGGGGTGGTTGAAGTCCATTCTTCCCATCTTTCCTCATAATCCAGTTTTACCATCATCATTTGTAAAGGCTCCCATCATGAGGCTCCCATCACGAAATACACAGACACATTGTGAGGGCTCACACCTCCTGCCAGCAAACACACTGACAACCAAATTTGGACCCTTTATTTTCGATGTCCAAAGTTGGACCACTTAAATACCCCTAACTATAAGTTTTTTGCTGTTTTGATAGCAATAAATGGACTGGAGCTCACCTTTAGACTGCTTCAGCCCAGGAACACCTTATGGGAAGCACAAGGAGCACTATGCTATGAAGAAAAAGAAATACACAGATACTTACTGTTTACTAAGATGCAGCACTCAGGACAAAGTGGGCTTGAACAGCAAATTTCAGATTAGGATATGAGCTAGATTCAGGAATGCGGGGCTGAGATGTTGGCTTTGATGACCACTTCCATAGCTGGGAAGTGCTGATGCTAACTCTTGTTTGTGTGCTAGCTAAAAACATCTGAGAGATGTGTTGTTGTCTGTAAAATCCATGGGTTGTGCCAGATCTACACTTGGCCTTACTAAACAGCTTGGCCAGTAGATGTTGCTCTTAGCTCATGTTGATGTGCACAAAAGAGATATATTCAACATGAGATATCTAGGGACTTTCTGAAGCCATGCAATGCAAATTGTCCTTCACCCAGCTTTCTGCTTTTGGTTGTCATGGACTATGTCAGCTGACCACAGAGAAAAAATAAAATACAGCAGTCATTTGTAATTAATTGATATAGAATCATAGAACAGTTTGGGTTGGAAAGGACCTTAAGGCTCATCCAGTTCCAACCCCCCTGCCATGGGTAGGGACACCTCACACTAAACCATGTCACCCAAGGCTCTGTCCAACCTGGCCTTGACCACTGCCAGGGATGGAGCATTCACCACTTCCCTGGGCAACCCATTCCAGTGCCTCAGCACCCTTACAGTAAAGAACTTCTTCCTTGAATCCAACCTGAACTTCCCCTGTTTAAGTTTGTCATTACAGTCCTAATTGTTTTCTGTAGTTTGCTTTATGCAAAGTGAGAACTGGCAGACAAGTAGTCAATATTTCTAGAGGAGATGCTGGATTATACTTAGAAATCCAGCATGGGCATCTGCAGAGAGGGAAATGATGGAATTAAACCACGTTAAGAGAGGCTGAAGGCAAATGGGTATTGGTCTGGGGCTGTAAGAGCGGTAGCTCTTCTTTGGAGTTGCCCACCATGATCCTTTTGTGCCATGTGGAACTGGTGCTATGTGTATCTGATGGCTGGGAGATATGGAGAGAGGAATGGAGAGCAGGGCTGAACTCCTGGTGCTGTTTTCATGTGGTTATGCAGATGAGGTTTAGCCATATTTCTGGTTGCATGGAGTGTTATTGGCTCTCCATCCTGAATAGATAACTCAACCCCTCCTGATTCCTCTGAGCAGCAACAGTGACAAAGGTAAAAATGATGCAGAGAAATCTTCCGCTGTCAGTCTCCATCCTTTATTCTTATACGGATTCTTCTCCACTCAAGCTGGGGGAATGTGCTGGGAGGAAAATAACATCCTTGGTCTGTTCAGAATCTACACATTTGTGTAGCAAATCTTACAGCTCAGGGATGTTTGTGTTTTCTCATAGAAAATAGAGCTAATGCACATGATGATTAGCATTTAAGTATAGTCAATAATTCATAATGTAGCTTGAATCTCTGTATATCTATTAATATATCCTCTCTTCTCCTCTTCCCTCTCCAAGCACATTCATGTCTTTCACTGTAGTACTAATCACAGCAGTATTTAGGTACTACCTATTGTAGGCTTTTAGGATCAAGGACTGCCTGTGACTGTTTTGTCCATAGGGTGCCAATCCCAGGACAGCTCTCAGCTGTCAAGACCTCTTAACACTGTTGGAATATAAATGACAAGTATGAATAACAGAAAAAATCATTTATAAATGTCTGGGTAAATGTTGAGCGTTTACAGCATCTCCTTGCCTTCTGTACTGATTTAATCTCTCAATACTGTGCCTTTCTTTACTAAACTGGGCCTCAGACTAAGGGAATTTCATGTCAAATTCGTCTGTAGGAAAGACTGGGTTTAAGCAGGACAGACCTTAAGCTTTTTTGGCTAAAGATTATGGGTAGCAGGGGCTGCTCAGCAGGTTAGAAAATCCTCATGGAGAGACTTCAGATGTTCCTAAGAGAAAAGGCTTTATTTATAGTGGTCAGAGCAGGAGAAATCAGAGGGAGGCCTCACCTGTAGCAAGGTAACATGGTCACACAAGCCATTCTGCACCAAACCGTTATGAAGAATAAGAGCTCAAGTCCTATTTAGTTTTCAGGATAAGAACACAGAATGAGGCCACAAGTATGTTGCCTGCAGGACCAGATGGAGTTACATTTCCTTGTGCCACTCTGGGACTTTGAAGGGACCTAATGCATGAGTAACCCCCTTTCACCACTGGTAGAAGAGGTGATGACTTTGGAAACAGTTGTTGATGACTCAGATTAAGAATTGCTTTAATCATTATATTCCAGTGTCTCTTAGGGATCTGTGAGGGAATTGCTGTGCCTGCAGTCTGGTTTACAGTGCCCCGACTTCAGATTGCCAGCAACGACTCACTGCACAAACAGCACCTTAGCATCAACGGCAAGAGATCAATATTAACCTCTTAATTGTAATGTTGATCAAGGTTGATGACATTGATTTCTTGCCCTTGATGCCAAGGCACGCTGAATGCAGAACTGCTGCTGGCTTCTTAAACTATCATGGATCAGTCTAATGGCAGCTTTCAATTTGGGTGCCTCCACTGGTTTGAAGATATCTCTGCCTTCTTGGACTGTATGTGATGGTCCCAGTTGCCCATAGGACACACTGATGAAACTGCTGATGCTGATTGCAGATGTTTGCTATGTAATAAATCCCCTTCACTCATCTGCAGCCAGGATTCCCAAGGCGGATCTGCTCATTCCTCCGATTTCTCTCTCCTACCTTAAACACTGACAGATTCAATAAGTTCTTCCTTATATCTGCCCTGAACTTCCCCTGTTTCAGTTTAAACCCATTACCCCTTTTCCTATCGCTACCACGGTCCAATCAAACACCCCAAGCCCCTGAAAGAGGATGAAGATGCTGCATCTCACTGCCTATTTCATGGCTGTGTTTTGCTCTATCAGGAGCATAAGGTCTGGAAGAAGAAGGCAGAGGCAGACAGATTTGTTCCTCATCTTCATGACCTATCCTGGTTCCGTAACCCCATCACCTTACTATAGATATCTCATGTGCAGGCATAGCTCTACATTATTTCCTCCTGGCATGGTCAAGACTGGGACTGAATCTTACCATGCTCAGACTGGTCCTGAGCATTAATCCATAATGTCATTCCTGATCCCAGTGGGAGTGGTCAACCCAATAAAGGATCTCAGATGCTCACTTTTACAGCACAGTTCCTGGTTCCCAGCATTCCATTTCAGATGGCATCTCTCCCAAAGGCTATTATAACTGCCCAGCACACTGCTGGGCATCTTTCCTCATCAAAGTGACCTCCTGAGCTCCTTGGACATGCAGTCCTGATTGACCCCCACCTTCGCCTTGCAGATCTACGTGCATGCATGTCTATGCTTATATGTCCCCTCTGTGCTTTGCACTGAGGTCTGCAATAACTTGAAGATGCAGTGTGTGAACTCAGCCCTGATGCGATTTATACAGTATCACTCTACATCCTGTCCCTTTACACAGACATCAGCATTTAACTCCTCCAGGTTTTTTCACTCACCTTGCCCAAATGGTACATGACCCAACCATGTCTGTCTCCCTCCTGATAAGGGGTCTTCATAAAGGCCAGAGGCAGAAACTACACATAGAGACAAGCTTAAAGCCTGCTCCCTTCTGCAGCGAAAACCTTGATAACGGTGTGTCAAAGGATGAGCAAGGCAGGCAGGATTAGCATCTTCCCACTGCAGGATGAGTGTACCCGACAGCTCTGCAAGGGAGAGGACACCAAAGGAAGAAATGCCTGCTGACAACTAGCTTGTTCGCCAGCCTTCCTCAGAGGTGCACACGCATCGAGTGCTTTCATGTGGTTCTTCAGCCGCCTCCGTTCCCCTCCCAGGCAAAAACCCTTATTACTGACATCTCTGTGTGAAGAGGGCTTGGCTGTGTGTATCAAAACATCATTAAATATTTGGTTTAATAAGCGCCAAGGCGGCTGCCTCAGCATTGCACCAGAGCTCGCATTCCTGGCTCTGTCTTGGGAGCAGTTACTGGAGCCAGGAGTGCTGTCAACCACAAATAGTGCCTGCAGAGCAATGTCTCCTTGGCAAAACCTCTCTGAGCAGGGGGACACTCGGCTTCTGGGTTGTCCTCCTGCATTTACTTTATGCCCTCCTATAAGATGCTTACCTGAAGCATCTCTTTGTGCTGTGCAGGAGGTACCCTGTGATACTGTGAGCAAGTCTTTCCAGCCCTTCCCCGGCTCATCTTGCAGAAGCAATAATAGCACAGCCCTGCCTTGCAGGGCTCTTGTGAAGAGAAATATGTCGTAGCTCTCCTAGGATTGAGAAACTGAGGTCTTGGGGACCATAGAAATCCTTCAGCTGGAAATGCTGTTGAGGAAACAAGCTGAAATTGCTTGCAAAGCTCTGAGTGTTACAACATGTCACTGCATTTATGGGTTTATGCAGTGTTCAGAAAGCACTTTATACTCTTTCAAAGCTGAAAACACCTTTGGTGAAACAGAGACCCTTCAAGCCAGGGCAGGTGGAACATGAAAGGAAAATGTCACAAATGCTCTTCTTTGGTTTCCTTTTTGAACAAGCTTTTAGGAAAACAGTGACATTCCTTTCAGGAAGGGTTTCAGTCAAACTGGGCTGCACAGTTAGGTTTGAATGTGCTCCTATATTCATCACTGTACGGAGGCATGCATGTGTCTACGCTAATATGTCCCCTCTGTGCTTCGCACCGAGGTCTGCAATAACTGGAAGATGCAAATAGTATGTGAACTCAGCTCTGATGTGATTTATACAGTATCAGAGGGGTTCAGGGCGGGAAAGCATTTCATTCCTCCCCAGTGTGCATGCTGATTTTTGCTTCACAAGTCTCTTCTCTGATATTTTGCCTGCTTTGCTTTGAAACAAGTTAAGCGATGAGGCCTCTGCGGCTTTCTTAGGGGAAGACTTTTCCATTGATCTCCTGTTTCAGACTAAACATTCCCTTTCTCACTTCCCTGCCCACCTCCCCTGCTCTTTCCACATAAATGATCTCTCTTTTATCCCTAGTGTTTCATTTGCAGGGATTCATGTAATAAACACAGCTTTATGTTAGGTTTCCTTCAAAGATGAACACTGTTGCCTCATTTCCATCCTCCTTAAAAACGATTTGCAGAGCAGGGGGAAGATTAAAGCTGCTCCTAAATGTTTGTCCAAATTGGGCCTCATTACCTTCATTTGCAGGGGTTTGTGAATGTTAAGGAAATCAGTGACAGCTTTGGCCACTCAGCAGCTTTGAATGATCGCATTTTGGGTACCCAGAAGTGAGTGATGTGAGCAGCTGTTTGAACCGTGATGGGGAATAAAGGTTTGACCTTGAGCTGTCTCTGCTCTTAGCACATCTCTGTGAAAGAGAGGCATAGTAATAAAGTTAAGGTAGAAAGGGACCAAGCAACTGGGAGAGCATCAGAAACTGTCTTGTTGGCCAAATGAAGGGTCTTTTCACTCTCAATAACAGTGGCTACAAAAAGAAAGTAGCAGAACAAGCATGCAGCATCCTTCCTGCCTTCAGCAACTTGCAGCCCGGAGACTGTGTGAGCCACAGCTGCTGGTTTTGCATCTCTCACATTTGGGGGGTTTCTCTTTTATACATTTCCCTATCGACTTTTTGTATTCACAGAAACTTTGGTGCTTTTTCATGCTGTGAAAAGCATTGCACAGTTTGACAGTGCTCTGTGCCTGTGAATTATGGCTTTCATTGGTTTTGCACCTGCCTCCTGCCAGTTTTATTTGACAGCCCTCAATTCCAATATTGGAAAAGGCAGTGAACAGCCAGTTCATGGCTCATGTGCACCTCAGCATTTTCTGACCCCCACTCATCTCCTTTTCATGGAGGAGAGTCCTAATGTATGGTTATGACTGTTAATATAGAATTTGTCATAGAGAAACACACACAGCACAGAAAGGATGACCCCGGCTGCTCGGATCAATGACCCTGTTCTGGGTGTCCCTCATCTTACTTGTTGTCTAGCTTGAAATTTGCTCATGGTTTGTACATGGATCAACCTTCCCTTTCCCTCCACCGCTGAGAATCCCATGAAAAGCTGTGCAATCCCCAAACTCTCATTTCTTAATTCACTGTTTTCTATAGGAGAATAAGTCCTACAGCCCTTTAGGCGTGGGACCCTGTTAGTTTGTATAGCATTCCTGAATGTCTTTCACCATGAAATAATGGGTCTCACAGCAGGAACTGATCCATCTCCATAGAGGATACTCCCTGTGCATAGTTCTGTTTCGCTCAGTAGGTTACCAAGGTGCCTCTGCCTGTCATGCTTCTTTGATCACTTTTGGGTCTTTGTGTTTAATTAAATTTGTCATTAGCCAGAGAACCTAACAGAGTTCATGACACACAGTATGGAGAGAAGAGGGAACTTCGTCCAGCCTTTTCATTTTGCTTCTCACTGGATCCCAGAATCATAGAATCATAGAATGGTTCGGATTGGAAAGGACATTAAGATCATCCACTTCCAAACCCCTGCCATGGGCAGGGATGCCTCACACTAGACCATGCCACCCAAGGCTCTGTCCAACCTGACCTTGAACACTGCCAGGGATGGAGCATTCACCATTTCTCTGGGTACCCTGTGCCAGCTCCTCACTACCCTCACAGTAAAGAACTTCTTCCTTATATCCAACCTGAACTTCCCGTTTCAGTTTGAACCCATCACCCCCTGCCCTATCACTACAATCCCTGATGAAGAGATCATTAATAGAGATGTCATGTTCATAGCATTATTCATCAAAAGCCCCAGCATCCAAAAAAGAAAGATTGTAGAGAATAGCTGGAATGAATGATTTTGCTGTTCAGGGAACTTTGCGGTTAGTTTTGATATTAGTGTGCACAACCTGCAAAACAGCAAAGGGTTACATGAGATTTATTTCTGAAAGGGCAGAGAACGAAGCACTGGAGCAACTCACTTGTGCTGCCATAGGCTTTCATTGCATGAGATGTGAGGAGGGAATATGTTCCTGAAAGAGGTTTTTCCTTTCTTCCACAGAAATAGCAAACTGAATGCATGGCTCTCCAGGGAAAGATCACTGTTTTGTGTAATAGAAGGTTGTCTTCAAAATAGTCCCTTCTGGACTTGTTCTTTCCCAATATAGCTAAGAAAGGAGAGTGATAAAACCCTGTGGAGCAGCTCTCTCGCTTTCCCCATTGTATAACAAATAGAACTTTCAGATGGTGTAAGACAATCTCACTCTTAATCTCCTTTCATAGAATGGTTTGAGTTGGAGAGGACTTTAAGATCATCTGGTTCCAACCCTCTGCCATGGGCAGGGACACCTCACTCTAGACTGTGTCACCCAAGGTTCTGTCCAACCTAGCCCTGAACCTGGAGCATTCACCGCTTCTTTGGGCACCTTGTCCCCATGCCTCACCACCCTCACAGTAAAGAACTTCTTCTTTATCTCTAACCTGAACTTCCCCTGTTTCAGTTTGAACCCATCACCCCTTGTCCTATCACTCCAGTCCCTAATGAAGAGTCCCTCTCCAGCATCCTTGTAGCCCCCTTCAGACACTGGAAGCTGCTCTGAGGTTTCCATGCAGCTTCTCTTCTCCAGGCTCAACAGCCCCAATGTTCACAGCCTGTCTCCATACAGGAGGTGCTGCAGCCCCTGATGATCCTCGTGGCCTCCTCTGGACTTACTCCAACGGCTCCATGTCCTTCATATGTTGACATTAGGTTTACGTTTCATCCTTCTTCCTATTTGCATAAAAAAATAACACTTTTTCTCAGCAGTTTGTGAGCCACTGATGATTCTCTGGCCCTCAGATACTGTGACATGAGGTCCACTATGAATATTTCCAGTGACAGCACATAGAACTATGGTGGCTTTATCCATTCTCGGCATGTTTTTCAGACACAAGATGTCCTGGCCTGACAATTCTAAGAGAGCTGCCTACAAGATGTGTCTGCAGCTGGGGTCAGTGGGAGGCTAAATCCACAAAAAACAACATTGGAGATGGATGTGTCAGCAGAGCCCCTTTTGCTGTGCTCTGTTGATTGTTTTGTGTTGATTCCTTAGTTTCTGCTGTTGACGTTGTCATCTAATTTAAGGCATTGCTGTTAAATTAAAAGGCATGATTGACTGACTGGCGTCTGAGACATATCACAGCTGTCAGCTGCAGAGATAAACTCAGGATCAGAATGCAAATCTCCCCAAAGATCAAGGGTGTTTGGATGAGGAGTCTTAGTGGAGCTCTTTCATTTAACTTGTAGTAGGAAAGACATATTCTTTTGGTATCTCTGCTTAAGATTCAGACCAAGAAATGCCAAATACCAACTTACCCCTTAATTCTGACCATCTTGAATTCTTCTCCATTTAACTGTGGAGAATTAGAATGCATTGGGTCAGCCTAGCATGAAAAGTAATTTGTTTTAGTACGTGATCATGATAAGAACCAACTGAGGAGGATCAAAAAGCTCTTTAGAAACTGAATTAAAGGCCTCCTTGAATGACAGTCTCCATGGTACTCAAAAGGGTCCCCTGAGCAGTGACCTCATTGTGCAACAGCTGCCTTGGCAGAACTCATTGAACCACAGAATGGTTGGGGTTGGAAAGGACCTGAAGGTCATCCAGTTCCAACCCCCTGCCATGGGCAGGGACACCTCACACTAGACCATGTCACTCAAGGTTCTCTCCAACCTGTCCCTGAACACTGCCAGGGATGGAACATTTATCAGTTCTCTGGTGAGTACATTCTAGCGCCTCAGCACCCTCACAGTAAAGAACTTTTTCCTTATATCCAACCTGAACTTCTGTTTCAGTTTGAACCCATCACCCTTTGTCCTATCACTCCAGTCCCTGATGAAGAGTCCCTTTCCAGCATCCTTGTAGTCCCCTTCAGACACTGGAAGCTGCTCTGTGGTCTCTGCACAGCTTCTTCAGGCTCAACAGCGCCAATGTCCTCAGCCTGTGAAATTCTCATGCTAGGAGCTAGGACTGCTCTCCAAAACCAAAGAATATAAGCTAAACCTTGCTCTGTGACTGAGGTTACAGCTGCTGGATGCAGTGGGAATCTCTGGAGCTAGAGACTTGAGCCGCAGCTACTCCAGAGAAAGGGAATAAAGAGCCGAGTGAGAAGGGCCTGCTGTTCTGTAAGGCTGTAGCTGAGCAAAACTTTCCTAAGTGGAATGGTTTGAGTATGCGACCTTCACGGGAGTCAGTGCCTTTGAAAAGCAGCCTACTTCATAAAGCAGTTGCAGCAGGCTCATTATTTCTGGATTAAGGACAGATGGCAACTCAACTCGTGTCGATCAGCAGGGTGCAGCAGTTTGTTGAGAGCCGATGAAACGGGACTCCAGGGAGAAAAGGGACTATCTGAAACAGGTCCTATTAACTTCAGTGGGATTCTGCATTGTATTTTGCATGGATTACTCATTTCCCAGCATTAGAAAGTTCTCCTCTAACCCCATGCTTGAAATGCAAGAAGGGACAGACAGGGAATTGTGCAGCAGGAAGGTGGGAATGGACATTTCCTAGAAGATGGGGAGTTCACTATGTATGGTTTTGGTGCCCTCAACATAAGAAGGACATGGAACTGCTGGAGTAAGTCCAGAGGAGGCCACGAGGATGCTCAAGGACTGGAGCACCTCCTGTATGGAGAGAGGCTGAGAACATTGAGGCTGTTGAGCCTGGAGAAGAGAAGCTGCGTGGAGACCTCAGAGCAGCTTCCAGTGTCTGAAGGGGGCTACAAGGATGCTGGAGAGGGACTCTGTCCTGGGTTCAGCAGTAGCAGTCATTTTTATCCTTCTTAGTGACTGGTGCAGTGCTGTGTTTATGACTTTCTGTCTGGGAACAGTACTGATAATACCGACAGATTCTTCATCAGGGACCGTAGCGATAGGACAAGGGGTGATGTGTTCAAACTGAAACAGGGGAAGTTCAGGTTGGATATAAGGAAGAAGTTCTTTACTGTGAGGGTGGTGAGACACTGGCACAGGGTGCCCAGAGAAGTGATGAATGTTCTATCCCCGGCAGTGTTCAAAGCCAGGTTGGAGAGAACCTTGGGTGACATGGTTTAGTGTGAGGTGTCCCTGCCCATGACAAAGGGTAGGAACTGGATAACTCTAAGGTCCTTTCCAACCCAAACCATTCTATGATTCTTTAGGATTATTGCAGCTCAGCAAGCCGCTCCTGAGGAACTGAGTGACGCGGTTTGTGCGCAGCCACTGCAGTGACAAAATCCCACTTGTGTCTCTTCTGCAGCACCTGCACTGGGCTAAAATTATCTGTGTGTCGCCACAGCTCATTCAGTTGTTACCCAGCCACCCCTTTCCAGATGCTTTCAAGAAGTGGGCAGAATAGCCAAGTGTTTTCCTCATGGCGCAGCAATTCTGCCTTCAAGGATGGGATGGGTATAACTTCATATATTAGGCCCTTAACTGCTTGTTTACAGCCCCACTAAAAAAGACAAATCACCTGAAGCAGTGAATGACTATACCCAGCCAAAGAAAGAAGATTTCAAAAGGTTTATCTGACAGCTAATAAACAGGATAAATAACATACAGTATTTAATTTGTCAGGACCATAGGACAACCTGATGATAAAAAAGGACTACTCCACAAAGTGGGGAATACCTTTGTCTTGGCTATAAATGCCTGTGTTGATTTAGTAAGTGCTCTGGTACTTCTCTAGCTTCTCTTTAGGACTCCCAAATTGAATGGAAACTGAGGAATAATGGGGGGAAGGAAGTTATCTGTGCTCAACCTCATAAAGAAATCTCATTCCAGTTAAGGGTTTGAGACCACGATGGTTTTTATGCTATTTGACTGGTTCTCCTGTTGCTGAGGGTAAGAAGTCATCAAAGACTGGAACCTGCACTGTCTTCACTCTTCTTGTAATAAGAAAAGGCAACACCTATTTCTACATATTTTTAGGGGTTACTGTCCTCATAATAACTTATATCCTGAAATGCAGAGGTGTTTTAATAACCCGTCATCAAACTGAGGACACCATGACAGGCAATCAGACTCGGTAAGCAGTCTGTATTTGGTTTACAAACACAATATAAACCAACCTCCTAAGACACTGGAGCAATAATGCATTTGGACTCAAAAAGCATCCCCAGCAAATAAATCACAGCCCGGCAAAGGCTTGTGTGGGGCTGATTTCTCCCTTCCCAAGCCCTACTCCTAAGCTGCAAATGAGTAAGAGTAAAGAAAGACAGTCTTAAAAGGTCAAGCAAAAAGTTGATTAGCTTCTAAATACATCTGGTTACAGATACACTATTGATCAGCTCAAGCAAGGCATTAGGATACCTGCCATTATGCCAGTAGCCTCTCTCATGACTGAAACACAATCTGTCTCCCAGCAGGGAATGGGAGAGACAAGCCTGTTTCCCTGTGCTTTGTTTTACCAGCAGAGAAAGCGACTTTCAAGGGAAAGACAATATTCAAGGTCAACTATTCATTGTGTGCCAATAACAGCCCCATCCTCCACACTGCTGCCAGGATCTCGGAGCACCTTGCTGGCAGGTTCGCTAACCTGCATTCCTATCCTGCTCAGTTTTCCCATGTTATTCTCAGTATTAAGTACCTAAGCAGCTTCCACTGCATTCAGCAGGATGAGTGTTACTGAGCACGTGTTTATTTTCACTGTATCAGGAGCAAAAGTAGTGCAGAACGAGGGGCTAGCAGGAAAGTTTGACCTCATGGCTTTATGCTGTAGGGGTGATGAGTGTCTGCCCATCCCTGTGCAAGAGGGTGCTGGTAACATCCTTATATTGATGTGACACCTTGGTTGGTGAGGACCCTTGCTTTTTCCAGATGGGGTTTGTATTTTGCCTATGGTGTGTAAAGAGCAGCAGAGCCCAAATCTCAGAGGGCAGCCGTGATCTCTGTTGCCACATAAATAGCAATACAGAGAGGCTGGGAGAGCTGAAATGGATCATTTGCATCTCTGAAATCTCAGACTGTTGGTGAGGAAAGGAAAAGGAGCTTTATTTCATTTTTATTTTAAAAAGCAGCACTTGTCTTTCTCCCAGTGTTTCCTCTCTTAAATAAACCCCACATCTTTAGCTCATTATCTTTACCTGTGCTTGAGCACGGCACATAAACTGCATTCCTTGGACCTGAGGCATCTCCAAGGGTAGCTGTGGGTAATGAGAGAATACACAGCAGGGAAAGCAGCCATCTGAGAGTGGCCACCTCTGAGATGAAGGGGCACTTCTGCTTCTCCCCATGAGGTGGACAAACGATGGAGCAGAAGCAACCACCAGCTGCTCGGAACAGAGGCCTATGTGAGCAGATTTTAGCTTGCTCCATATGGCTGATGAGGAGTGAGCTGACTGCTGAGGGGTATGACAGCTTATCCATCACTTGAAGGGCCTGGTTCATTCCCTGCTGTCTTTCTACAACATGAAACCCAGCTTTGCTGGGCTTCCCACAGGCACCCTGCTGTAAGGCTTTGGACTGTGGGAGGCAAGCCAGATTTAGATGGTCCTCACGGTACATCCTACCATCAGCATTTATGGCTATCCCACCAGGGTCAGTTGCTCTTGGCAGCAAGATGGAAAGATGCAGGCTGGAGAAGGCTGCAGAGGTTCAGCATCTCCCTCCTGCAGGTGGCCGGATCATCCCTGCAGCAAGGGGCTTGCTGGTTCTATCAGCTTGCTGTAGCTGGTACAAGGGGGAAAGCTGCGTGTTGCTGACACTGGGACTCAGCATGGCTGTGTAGGGATGCCAAAAAGGCACCTTCATCTTATGGTGCTCAGAGATTGCTCCTCACGGGTACTGCAAGGGTGCGGGAGGGGAATATCATCCTCCTGTCAAAGATGTCATTAGAACACTGCATCTCTGGAGCTGATGGTATCTGCAGTGAGGAGAAAAGGGGTGTCCTTCTTGGGAGGAATGGGTGGTGGGACTCCTACCCCTTCCCAGCTCTCTTGTGCTGTCTGCACATAGGCATGTGTGTCTACATTGGGAAACTGGGGGGAGAGATGTGATAAATTGTATTTGTTTAAATTGGGTTTCAGTCGTTTGTTTATAACAGAGACATCCTTGTGCATCTCAAAGTGATTTTTGCAAGTGCCTTCTGGGACTAGGAGCCAACAGGCCACAAAATGGGCAGAGAGTCTTCTCAGAAGGGGGGACCTCTTCACCGCATCAAGCACAGGAAAAGCTGGATTAGTTAGAAATGGGGCTCCACAAATGCAAAGTACCTGTTTAGAGAGAGGGAATAGAATCATAGAAGCAATTTGGTTAGAAAAGTTCTTTAAGCTCATTCAGTCCAACCATTCCCAGCGCTGCTGAGACCACCACTAACCCATGGCACTGAGGCCTCATCTCCATGATGTGTGAACACTTGCAGGGACGGTGACTGCAGCACTGCCCTGGGCAACCTGTTCCAATGCCTGAGCACCCTTTGGGACAGGAATTGTTCCTCAGCTCCATCTAAACCTGCCCTGGTGCAGCTTG
>WYDI02012779.1:0-23654 GCA_009867235.2 Psittacus erithacus | reverse complement strand
TAAAAAAGGTAAGAGATATTAAAATACATAGTTCCGACCAATAGATTGTTAAAAATGGATAAAATTTATATTTTTATAACATTACGTTTTTTATATATATATAAAAATATGTGTCTATATATATATCACTAACAGAAATAGAAGTCCAGTGTGGATCTCCACAGCAGCTAAAGTCAGACACCCAGTCTGCCGAGTATCTGCTTCTGATCCCGGCCTCCCCAGTTGCTTGTACCTGAACGTCCCACCCCCTGGGGCTGCAGTTTCCACTCTAGTTGCCAGTACAGTGTGTCTTGCACACATGCACACACAGCTCCCTAGCTGTTGGCCAGGACACACCTTGTCCCTGCAGTGGCCATACATCTAATGACTCCTCCCAGGCTACTTCACCTCCTCACCAGCTGGTCCACCTTGTGCTTCACCAGTGCTCACACACTCAGCACCTGCACCGGCGCTCCAGTTGCAGACACTAATGTCCCTCCAACCCTTCGTCTGATACTGATTGCTGGCACTCACACACCCTCCACCATCCACACGGAGCAGAGCTTCTCACCCAGGTGAATAGAGGATAGTTAGAAATGGAATTCAGTGAGACAGCAGGACAACTGATGAGATGCAGAGCATGGCCAGGCAAGAGTACTGACATCTGTTTGCAGCAGTAGCCCTTTATTATCTCTCTATCCTTCAGAGAGTGGTATCAGCAGAACTTTGCTCCAGGACTTTTAGTCCTATGTATGGACTGACCTCACGCATCCAGTCCTCTGACTGCTGGAGGTGCAGTCAGTGTGGCCACATTACTAGCTTATAGTTTGAATAAGTAAATAAAATCACTGCTGATTCTGGACCTAGTCGTGGGCAGAACTATACCTGGACGCTAACTCAGGGTTGCTGCACCAAGTTTTTATGTGATGCAGATGTGTCCTGTAAGTCATGGTACTGATGAAATTTGTTGGAGTGAGATTCAGCCTGTTCTGAAATGAACGTTCAGTAAGCCTAACTGAGCAGGTCATCAGCCAGCTATTGCTAGGGTAAGGGTGGAGCCAATGTTTCCTTAGAGAAAGTGTTGAAACTATGCATGTGGTTTACAGCAATGCAGACAGGAAGGGTATTTAAGAACCCCCAGCGGTATGCTAATTTGTTCTGCAAGTGAAGCAACAGAAGAGAAGCTGCAGTGCTGACTGTAGGACAGATCTGCATGCTTTTTGACAGAAGCAAACTTCTATGGTTTCTGCTACAATCGGGAATGAGGGGTGGGAGTGAGTTTTCTGTGTGCTTTCCTTATGATTGAAATGCATTTTGAACAGCAAACAACTCCTGTTTTGGGTAGCTTTGGGGGGAGTAGCAGCTGTTTTCAACTATACATTGATATGCAAGGGAAGCTGACACTAGATTTAACTGCATCACTTACTCCATAACGATTTGAAATCTAAATACTGTGTTCTCTGAACCACCAAGTCTGAGGATGCAAGTTTCTGCTAAATCCGATAGGCTCAGTGCTCTGCTGACCCTTCTGCTGTTCTCTCTCTGGAAGCTCAGGGGTCACTGGGCTCAAAACAGTTTTTCCTTAGTCCCCTATGACTCAGCTATTGCTTTCGACACTGGTTTGGCTTGTGTCCCACCATTACATTGTTTACTGCTCCCCAGGGTCAAAGAATCAGAAAGAAAGTATTTCAGAGGAAAGAGAGCATGTTTAATCACTAGGTACCTACCTGTTTTTTCATGTGGTAGTAACTTCCCTTCACCTCCTGTGGCATATGACAAATAGTATTCATTCCATTTACTTCCAGGACACTTCTTTAGCATGATTTGTTAGTCTGTCAGAAGTTGCCTAGTCCTTTGGTCGCCTTCTCTTTTTCTGGAAACAAGTTAGTCTTTAATTACTCACAACCTCTGATGTAATGACTCTTTCAATTCAAGGAGGATGACAGCAATGCCATGTAGTAATAACCTGATCCTGCCCATGAAAACCAGAATAAAGCTATCAGCTTCTAGACTTTCACTGCCTGGCTGCAGTAAATTGCAAGCTTTCATACATGAAGGCTGGGAATTAGCACATTATAGATTATGCTACCCATCTATGCTCGCTGACGTTCATGTACAGGATTGAGGTAGTCTTACCTGATGCCATTGCCATCTCCCTTGAATGAAAGTTGCCAAATTTTCACAGGATGGATGGTATTTAAATTGACAAAAAACCCCCCAAAAAACCAAAAACAAACAAAAAAAAAAAGAAGAGAGACTGTGTTTATTAAAGCTTCCACATGTCCTGCAATATTTCCATTATGGAGCTTTTAAGTTGTTGTCACATGGAGCCTATGTACACCTCTTAGAACCATAGTAAGTAGAGAGGGGATGACTTGCGCTTGAACTACTCTTTATGTCACACTGATAGGTTAACAGAAGGAATGACGTGCTGGTAGCAATGGGAATGCAGTCCTGCATCTGTGAAAATACTACTTACATAGTATGGTTATTTAAGCACTTGTACACATAAAGTACGTGTGCTTTATAATGCATACATGTGTCTGCAGTCACATTCTGTACTTGTGTTCCATCGAGTTTCCCACAAACATGTCTGCAGGAGACATTCAAGCAGCCTTCCAATACTCAAAGGGGGCCTACAAGAAAGCTGAAGAGAGACTTTTTTCAAGTGACAGGACAAGGGGGGGATGGCTTTAAACTGAAAGAGGGTAGATTTAAATTGGATATTAGGGAAGAATTCTTCACTATGAGGGTGGTGAGGCACTGGCACAGGTTGCCCAGAGAAGCTGTGGACACCCCATCCCTGGCAGTGTTCAAGGCCGGGCTGGAGGAGGCTTTGAGCAACCTGGTCTAGTGGAAGGTGTCCCTGCCCATGGCAGGGGGGTTGGAACTGGATGTTCTTTAAGGTATTTTCTGACCCAAGCCATTTGGTAATTCAGTGCTAAATCCTTCATAGCTTTGAAGTCTAGAGTGGAACAGGAAGATCTACTTGTTTTGTTGTTTGTTTTTTTTTTTTGGGGGGGTGGCGGGGGGGGGGAGGTTACTTTGTGCTTTTTCTTTTCCTCTTGTATTACACAAAGATTGCTCTTTGCACTTTTTTCAGTCTTCATTTTAGCTTTAGTATGAGTAACAAATGAACAGATACTTATTTGTGCTACATACTTCAGCCTTAAAACAGGTGTACAGGGTTGGTTGTTTGGCACAGGGAAATAAGGAACCCGTTGTTATTCCTGGAATTTAGGAAGCAAGAGAATTTTTCCTACCTTTTTATGTGGAAAATGTAAAATGACTCTACTAAGAGAGCACTAGTCCTAGCAAGCAGTGTGGCATAGGTAAGTTCACAGTATTTCCAGTCCGCAAGTCTCTCAAGAGATGGCTTTTCATTCAATAACTTCTTTTCAACAGCAGCTCTGACAGCCGGCTTGCCAGGCTAACACCACCATCCTTTTAGCAGACTGCACTCACAAGGAGCTGAAGTTTAAAGAAGTCGGTGCAGTGCCTGACTTCTAGAATAGTGCAAGTTTAAGACTTTTTGCTGTAAAATAGCAGCAAACATGAGTCACTGCTGTTCTGCAGCCAGCAGTCCGCCAGGGACCAGCATACTTCATGACAGTAGGCTTAACAACGTTGGCAGCTTGCTATAAAATCAGATGGCCTTGTGATACACATCCTGGAACGCTAAGCAGAAATTTCATTATCAGTGTAGCTCAGGGAAAAACCTGCTCCCTTGACCCCCCACAGTGTTTGACACAATAATTTCCTAACAACCAGTAATGGAAAAGAAGCAACATTTGACTTTTGGTACACAGCATCTCCCAAGTTCTCACCTGAGCTCCTGCCCTCTGTGCTGCCTGTTCCATGGGACCTACTGCAGATTATCAGAATCTGCTCCTTTCTGTCAAGCTCTTAAACTGTTCAACAGAAAACAAGAAAGGATTATTTCTTTGGCAGACATCAACCTTAGAGACCCACAGACATGCAGAACTACATCACTGGCCATAGTCATAGACCTTACACAGCTGTGATTGCAGCATTGGAACAGGCTGCTTGGGGAAGTGATAGAATCACCATCCCTGGAGGTATTTAAAAGACACATAGATGTGGCACCTGGGGACATGGTTCAGTGATGGACTTGGCAGTGATAGGTTAATGGTTGGACTTGATGATCTTACAGGTCTTTTCCAACTTCAACAATTCTATGATTCTCTGATAACGGAGTAGCAACAGCTATTGCAAAACAGTAACAATTTGGTAAGTTACATGTACTACCATGGTACCTACATTTCAAAAACTCTTTTCAGTAAAAAGATTGTTTCTCCATGTTTCTAGAAGTTCTTGCCAGCTATTAACAGATGATCTTGCTAGCCAGGCTGTATGTATCTATGCTTATATCGTGATTCCACAGCAGATTTATTTTGTCTTTCAGGAAAGGATGTGGCTGACAGATGGTACAATGAAATCAAAAATTACAGCTTTCAAAACCCAGGGTTTTCTTCTGGGACAGGTAAGGTCAGACTGGGCACTGTCTCTTCAAAAAACAGCTTTTATGTTAAGAAACTGGTGAGCCAAGTTGTTTGGTATTTTTCAAGAATCTACCTTGTTTTCTTAGGAAAAAGAATAGAGATGAAAAAATTTTGCATTTCCTCAAACTAACAGAAGGGTAAAAGGAAACTGAGAAATGAAGAAGTAAGCAAATTTTGTGGGTTTTTTAATGCTGTGTTTTCCCTTCAATGCCAAAGTTTTTAAAAGGCAACTTATTTTTAAGGTGAATTGATTTGTAGAAAATACTAAATTGGGATCATATGGGTTTCTTACTAAATGTACTATGCTGGTGTACATTGACGTGTGCCTTCTACCAAATTATATCATTCCAATCACAGAGATCACTTCAGATATAATGTGGAGATCAGGAACAGGCCATTGGCTGCATATTGACAATCCAGTCAATAATGGACATAAGAACATTGTTCCTTGAATAATGCTCAAGCAAGAGATATGCCTGAGCTTGTTTCAGATGAAGAAGATCATGCTTTTCACCCATAGGATTTGTCTGTGCATAGAGGAAACAACTGATGGAGCAGCGCAGTGCAGGGGTGGCTATTACAACTAGGCAGAAGAAGCCACAAAAGCAGTATTATTTTTAACAGTTGCACATGCAGATACATGGGGGAGCATGAGATAGTTAAAGCAAATGAATATTAGTCACTGTCAGAACTGCTGTTCACACTGGAGGGAGTACAGACCATGATGTCTGTTGAATTTTGTATCAGATACTCATCAAACTACTTCTTTCTTGATTCTCCTACAAGATATTCTTATTTGGACATGGAAATGGGAATGGTAGCGAGGAATCAGATCAGATCAGGCTTTTTCAAGACAAAATGCTAGGTGCAGGGCTTTTTCATGCTCTTAGCTTGTTCTCCAGTTAGGGAAAGAATAATTTTTTTATTGTTCTTTCTTTCCCCACTCCTCGTGTTAAAGGGAGTGGTACAGATTTAGTAGCTAAAATGAATGCCTATGTTTCTCTCTCTTTCTTCAGGTCACTTCACAGCAATGGTTTGGAAGAGCACAAAAAAGATGGGAGTCGGAAAAGCATCCGCTAGTGATGGGTCAACGTTTGTGGTGGCTAGATATGATCCAGCTGGAAATGTAGTAAATCCAGGCTATTATGAGGAAAATGTCCTTCCTCCACGAAAATAGCTTCTTTTTTTCTTTTCTTTTTTTTTTTTTTTAAAGGCAGCCTTATTGCTTAATGACAAGTGAACCTGGATTTGGACTTGACAGTGTTTGAAATGAAGCACGAGTCAATGAAATTTCCTGCTTGATACTGCTGTTCACTTCTCATTACAGAGGAAGCAATTACATGTTACTTGAGTCAATCTGCACATTAGTCTCTGTTGTTTCTGAAGGGGCTTCAGTTTAGCTAAAGATGAAGTATATGCAGAATTTCTGAAGGGTAACATTTATAAGTTGTTTTCTTTTTTAGTAGCTTGCATGAACTCTGTGTCAGCATGTGAGTAACCACATGTTGGATGTCTTTTTTTAAGTGAGCAAATTTATAGCTTTCTGTAAACTGAAGATACCAGCTTCTAATTATATCATGTACTCCCAGTTTTCCAGTGTTTTTTAATAACTGTAACTTCTTTGTTCTCTCTATACCTCCTGCTCCTTCTCTCTGCAGATGGAACATATGCAAGACTTCCTGTATGAAAGGTACACATGTAAAATGTAGTGGCATTCAGACCTATGTTTCTTTATTAAGAGGATCTCACAGAACACTAAAACATTGCTGGCAAAATTGGGTCCGTCAAGCAAGCCATAACTAATGCATGACTTGAAAGCTACTAAAATTGTTTAAACCCCAGTTGCATTTTAGGTGCTAATATTTAAAATCTACTTGAGTGTGTTTCGAGTTCAGATCCCATCTTACAGTTTACAGTATGTACATTGTCTCATGATCAACTTGTTTACTTCTGTTACAGGAAAGTAAAGACGCTATTTTTTCTCTTAGATATTTACGCACAAAGAAGTTTCTTTGATAGATTTTATTTCTCAATAACTTATTTTTATTTTCTAAGGAATGTCTTCTGCATGTGTTATGCTATACAGACAATGACATTCCCAAAACATCTCTTGTCTCCTTTAATAATGCCACAGTAGGAGGTATTCACATGGCCATGATTAAGAGATTCACATGATCTTTGTTCATATCATTCAATAACAGTAAAAATATTTCACATGCTGGATTGATGCCTTGAAAAAAAAAAAATCAGACTGAATTGCCTGAAAAGCAAGCAAGCAAAATTCCAAAGGACATTTTTTTTTCTCTGAAGAAACATAGATTGGGCCATTTTGGCCAGGCTCGTGTACTGATCGATTTGGGGGTTTGTTTTCTTTGTAAGTGTTTCCTTTGCCTTCTGCTGAGATTCTGTATGCCAGGATTTGGTTTGAGTGCCATTAAAGAAATACCTATTTTTGTTTACACAGTTGTAATAAACTGCACTGTTGCAACTTGATTATATGTCATTGAGATGTTGTATGTTACAATCCTTTGGCTGTAACCAAGAATTTAACACATATAATGAACATCTGAGAACTAAATATTTTTGAATATGAATTACTGAAGCCTTTGCTGTTACCTGAGTCTTTGTTGAGTAATCTTCAAACTTTATTTCCAGGACGTTAACATCTGACACGATTGCTTTTGCAACATGGAGCAGACAGTATTCTAGTCCAGGGAAAAAAAAAAAGATTGAACCTTCTAAGAAATGCTAAATCAAATGGCAGATTGTACATCATCCCTTTATAAAAAGCTTGAGGTAACCCTTGGAGCCGAGGAGGTGTACCTCTTTCTGTCTTGAACTCCTGCCTTGTATCTTGTTTAATTTCTGTCCCCCTTCTCTCAGTTGACATGTTCTCAGCAAAGCATACCCACTCAACTCCAACTCAGATGTGTGTTTCAGTAACTGCAGTCTCAGGACCTTCCTCTCTTCAGCCCTCAGCTGACAAGTGTTGCAGTTCCAAATAGACTAATTTTCTACATGCAGTGCATTATCATCACAGAATAACAGAATAGTTTAGGTTGGAAGAGACCTTCAAAGCCCATCTAGTCCAACCCTCCTGCAGTGAGCAGAGACATCTTCAACTAGATCAGGTTGCCCAGAACCACATCCAGCCTGGCCATGAATATCTCCAGGGATGGCACACCCACCACCTCTCTGGGCAACATGTGCAGTGTTTTACCATCCTTATTACCCCAGAGATTGAAAATAGGACTTCCTGGAAAGAAGAAAGGCGTACTGCGACTAACATAAAGGTAAAAGCTGATGTTAAATAAATCAACGATATTGAAATATTCTGTTTTTTCCTAATTACATTGTTGCTATTGGCCCTATAATTCCTTGAATGGTTGGCATAAGACACTGTATATCCTACATGAGTGAGTCAAGTCAGAATTTTGCTCTGCTGCCACCTAGTTTTGTTTTAATGTCAGAGAGAACTGGGAAGGTGGGTAAAGAGAGGACAAGGCAAAACAAAACAAAGCTTGTAATTATCTTTATTTCAAATGGTAGTGGCAAGTGAACTTCCAGAGCTTTTTAGAGCATTTTGAGGAGGCATCAGAGGTAATCAGACATAGAAGAAGCACAAAGCCACTCAAAAAGACACAGTGCATGCTTCATCCACTCCACAGGGTCCATGCAAGTAAGTATGATTGTCACAATTGAAAAAAACCCTGCCAATTTAATTCTTCATGACCCAACATCATGATGTTGATGCCTTTTGCAAATGAACAATCACTGTGCAGGAAACTGTGGTGTATGTAGGAGTCAAATCCAAAGACAAGAGTAACATTGCTGATGTGACTCACTCAAAAGCCATATGATTTTGGGGAGGTGTACATTGAAACCTGACTTACCAGTACTAGAAGAGTCTGAGTAGGTGTATTGCTCTACTCTCCGCCACATCTTGGAGAGTTGTGCAGATTGGGAGGTGCAAAAGAAAGGTTATCTATCTGCGGTCCTGTTACAGCAGAACAAGGTGCTCAAGAACTTCCTCAGCCAGGGTTGTACAAGTCATGTTTGCCTTGGGAATAAAAAACCAGGCTGATCTGACAGCTTTGATACCAGAGAAAATCACCTATCTTTAGAGGCCTGCAGATGGTTTCTAAGGTCTTTTTTTGCAGCAGAAGGAGGAGGAGGAATTCTAGCTGGTCAAGGCCTCATTTCCAATCTTCTCAGTTAAATAATAACAGAACACTTAGGAAAGAACTGGGACCAGTCTTCAAAAAAGCACTAAAGAGGGAAGCCTGCCTTACACATCCTAATCTGCCAAGTTCCTTTATCTTCCCAAAAGGATGAAACTCATGCAATTCTTCCTCCAAAGAGTGGAAGATGACACTGAGAAGTGGTAGAAGTGCTGTTAGAAGACCACAGATCAGACAGAAAGGCACATCACATGAACAACAATAAGCCCATGGGCAAAAAAGATTCAAACACTTGGTGGAAGTCTTGCAAATTGTACTTGGAAACGCTTTGCCTTTTGCAAGCTCAGCCTCTCTGCTTGTCCCCGGCTTCAGTTTTTCAGGTGTGCCCCAAACAGCAGCCGGTGGGCTGAGCAGCCCCTGTCTGCTGTGCTCCTCCCCAGACACTTCCTCTGTTCCTCCAGAGAGTAGGAGCTCAGTTCCTGAGCAGTAGCTGAGCTTGCACAACCAACCTAGCAGCCATTGTAAATCTTCCTGGTAAGGTTCCTCTTTTGAGCTGGTTCACTTTCTTAAGCAGTGCTGTCAGGGCCTAACCTACCATATCCTTGAATAAGAAGTTATATGTTCTCTGCTTTAGCACAAACACTAATACCTCTGTCTGTCCTGGGCTGTCTGTCCCAGCTTGTCTAGCAGGTTGTTGAGAAAGACAAGATTCGAAGAACCTTGTCATTGTTGCAGGGAAATGCAGTTAGCTTTAAGTTGTGCAGGTGAGCTGTAAAGACATCTGCAGAGAGTGAGGTACATGAAAGCATGGCCAGGACACAGAGCCTGCTAACCTGCAATGCTTAGCTTAAAGCCCTGTCCAACCTGGCCTTGAACATTATCAGGGCTGCGACAGCCACAGATTCTCTGGGGAACCCATTCCAGTGTCTCAGCACCCTCACAGTAAAGAACTTCTTCATTATATCTAAGCTGAACTTCCCCTGTTTTGAGTTTTAACCCATTAACCCTGAGGTCTCCACGCAGCCTTCTCTTCCCTAGGCTGAACAGCCCCAATTTTCTCAGCCTGCTCTGCTGCCATGCATGTGGGGTCTCCTACAGATTTCCACCAGGGTCTTTTCCTCCACTGCTGCTGCGTCAGAGACTCAGTCTGTCTCTTCCGATGACTGCCAGCCAGAGCCTTTTGGAGGGACGTCCGCAGACATTCTTCACCCCCCCCTACCCTCCCATGGCTTGCGGTGCTGCTCTCCCCGAGGCTGACCCGGACGCATCCATCTGTGCTCCCCGGGAGGCGCGGCCAGCCCGTTCCGGCAGGTGGCAGCGTCGCTCCGCGGTTCCCTCGCCGAGCCGCCGCGGCGGCCGTAGAGCCCGGCTTCTGCGGTGCCGCCTCTTATCCGGCTCTGAGCGCGATTCCTCATGTGCTTGAGTTACTGAATATATAAACAGCTATCGCAGCACCCGCTGGAATAAAGGCGGGCTGGGGCTGGGGCTTTTTGCTGCATGAATTTGGTTGGAAGTGGAATTTGGAAGGAATTTAGCTGAGCCCATGCAAATATAGAGTGAGGTAAAGTGATGGGAGCCTGTGTGGATATGTATTCTGTCTTGTCCTTTTTCGGTGAGCCCAGTGTCTACACCTACATCTGCCTCAAACACTGCAGCTTCAGGACTGCTGCTTTATCTATATCTGCATTCAAAGTTCCCATTAAACATTGGCTCCAGAAAACAAATTAATAACAAGGCAATTTATGACTTGGAAAGCTTGCATTTATCTAAGTGTCTTAGCTAATACAGTTCTCAGCCTTGTTCTGTAGTGCTGACTCAATAGTTCAGGATCCTCACTGGCCTTGGGCACAGTGAGAAGGTGCTAGATATCTGTAAGTGTACCGACTGGTGTCTATGAATTAGTTGGGAGCCAAAAATGAAAAAGGAGGAGACCTGTGGCTACAGTGCCAGTGGGTAGTGGGGCTGGAAGGCTGCTTCAGAGCAGCTTGGCTGGATCTGTAGCACTTGCTCCCATCTGAGAGGAAACAATGTCCTGCCTGGCTGCATTAGGAATGTAGATGGCTTCCCTTCTCCTTCTGCCTCTGCTTTTCTTCATTCCTTCACTTACTTAGGCTTTCTGCAAAGCAGAAGAATTCCCCTGCAACAATGAGTTGACTATTGGTGGGGTATTGCTAAGGAGAGGCTCATGTCCCTTGGGACAGTGGCAAATCACTACGTGCAGCTATCCCATATGTTTTTTCCATGAAACAAATAGCTCGCAGTGCCTTGCATTCTCTGTGTCCATGTTGTGCGCAGGCTGAGCCTCCTCTTAGAAGCATCAATACAAAGGCTGCACCAGTGCAAGAGCCACGAAGGAGACTTAGTCCTGTCTCTCCATCACAGGCACATGGCCAAATGCCTCACTCCAGACAGAGTTACACTGTGGAATATGTGTTGAATCACCACCTCTGAAGGTATTTAAAAGACATGTACATGTGGCACTTGGGGACATGGTTTAGTGGTGTACTTGGTAGAGCTAGGTTAATGGTTGGACTCAACAGTCTTCAAGGTCTTTTCCAACCTAACCAATTCTATTATTCCATGATTCTTGAATTATTTCTTCCACAGGCAAGCTATTTCTCTCTGATATTAGATAATCTGTGTCTCTTTTGGCTGCTTACCCACTTCGCTTGGCAAGTGCAGAGCTTTCATATAAAGCTCAGAGTCTTATTCAGTTATTTTGGTTTGTCCTCTCTCTGCCTTTCTTGGTTGGGAATTGCTGGTGAGCACAGTGCCTTCAGGCTGTAATTTCCTGTTGCATATTTTCTGAAATCTTGTTAGGGATTGCTCTTGATGAGCTTTCCAGGAGCCTGCTGCAACTGAACTTGTCTCATTATCAGCCAGAAATAGCCTTCAGCTTCTTGCCCTCCTATTACTCTCGCAGCTCAGGATTGTTTTATTTTCCCTTCCTGGGATTTGAATGCTGATGTGAAGTCATGAAGTCTCTGAAGGTAAGTAGCACAAGTTCATCTGGGCTAGCACAGAAAGAGGGCAGGAAGGGAGTGCTCTGAGTACTATGGATAATTCATAAAGGCATTACATGGTGCTTATATCCTAGACCAGTGCCTACCACGTGATGGTCTAGGGGGCAGTGATGGCTGTTCGTGAGTGTGTACCGCCCTTGTGCTAATATTCAGTAAGAGATGATCTGGTGGACAGAAGTCACTGAGAAATTCCTGGGATTGAAGGTGGCAGATGGCCCAGAGAAGAGGGGAGGATCAGCAAGGCTGCAACGGATCATTCTGTGTTCGTCTGGCTTATGCAGTGGAGCAGATTGAGAAGATGCCCCAGCTGTACTTGAACCAAGTTGAGAACTCTAACTTGGGGCCATAAGGAGCATTCAGCAATGTAGAGTTGATTTTTGCAGACCAGTACGAGTACCAATATGCCCGATCTACCACACAGACAGCTGAAAGGCAATCCATGACCACGTCTGTAAAGTTCGGCAGCTATCTGAAGGCTGATGAAGAGATCCTTGTCCTGGGTTTATGTGGTGTAAATGGCCTGGAGTGATCTACAGGGACTTTGAAATTCTCTTTCTTACTGCTGAGAGATATCCTCTCTGAAATGGCAATAGGCACTGTAGCACCGGCAGGATCTGCATTGACTCTGGGTATGAAGTATTGTCATGAATTCCCACAAGCACCATGGTCTCCTGGATGCTCTGAGGGAGGCTGTGGTATTCAGGGCTTTGAAAGATTAGAGGCAGCTTGAAAGCTCATCATTCTTTTCTTTAGTCCCTGGACTGCAAGCTTTGTGCTGTCTCAAGGCACAGCTTAATATTGCTGTGCCTCTGCAAGATGAAACAGGGTTTTACCACCTGCTTGCTACCTTTCACACAGCATCTCTGTCTCCTCTTTCAAATCATAGGACTAATGAGCAGAACTGAATATTTGTGTTTATGTATAGCATCTCCCATGCATTTATCAAAGATGTGTCCAAAAACTTTAGAAACCTAAAATTTCTGGAAAATTGAACACAAGAAAACCTCAGTGATCATTTCTGCGTCACTGTAACTTGTGTTTCAGCATGCCACTGTACTCCGGGAAATGTATTATAAGTGTTAGTAATTGTTTCTCTATACCCACCACAATAGCTGAAGAGTTAAAATTGGTAATGATCTTTCCAGCAGCCTAGCTATTCTTCAGCTGCTCACTGGGGCCATTAATCAACATACCCAAGACTGCTTGAGCAACATTTACTAGCAATTAACCTATGGTTATGGGAGTATTTTTTCCCTGTTACTTTTCTATTCTATTCTGCACCTCAAATAAAAGATGTACTCGGGCACTGCTTTTGCTAATTGAAAAACCTAGAAAACAAAAGTTCTCAGACTTAGATATACCAGCCTGATAGGAGAAAAGAGGGCATCCAGTATGCTGGAAATGTGTTACATTAAATCCTTTCCCAGACTAGTGAACATTAGCTGCACTCTTCCTTTTCACTTGCTTTTTCTGATGTTATATAGGACAGACATCGGAGGTGTGTTGCAGTTAGTCAATACATATTTTAAAAGACTTATTGGAGGACTCCATTGGGAAGAAAAGCAAATGTATGTGTGTTCTCCCAAACTTTACACTGCCCCCTTTTTCTCTGTTCTCATTCCTTAAACCCTGAGTAGTTTTATCACCTCAATTTTCACTAGAAAGACTGAAATATTTCTAATGTTACTGCAGCGGTGGCAGTGAAGTTGCAGCTGGGGTAATCTTCACCTCTAATGTTTTCTAGTGTCTACAGACTTTTTGTGACTCATGAATGTTAGTGTGGGGTTTAATGGAGTTTATGTCACAGGGCCTCGAGCAACCTGATCTAGTGGAAGGTGTCCCTGCCCATGGCAGGGGGCTGGAACTAGAAGATATTTAAGGTCCTGTCTAACCCAAACCATTCTGTGATTCTGTGATTCTATGAAATGGAAGAAACGGATTGCCTCCAAAATTACTGCAGGGGACTTTTCTGGCTTGTTGGTCTTGTCAAGATGTCAAATTAAAAATGTCAAAAGGAATGAACATACACCATAAGCAGAGTTGGTGCAGTATCCTAGGTGTGTTGATATGACTGTGTAGGACTGCTACCTCACATCCCAGCTTCTACTCGCAGTTTGTGTGGAGTTGGGCTAAAAGCCTTAATGTTGCCTAAAGCTAGAGGAGTGTCACATCCTCTAACTGTGATCAAAAGCAGCTTAGACACAGTAGCGCATGCACCAACAGCTAGTTTGCACCAGCATACCCACTGTTATTAGCCTTAGTGAAAAGGCAGAGGCTGGAGCACTGAATGGAGACCTGTCTGTGTGCAAAGGAGCTGTTTTCATGTGTACATCCTTCTGCTGGCTGTATTTCAGGAGTACAAGAGGAAATAGTGCAGTCCTTTAGTACAATCAGTAGTAGCTTTGGATCCTAGAAGCAGAGGAAGGGCTTGTAAAATAAATTAATTACCTGCCATGCCTTACAGCTTGTTTTCATCACAAATATGTACTTTTCTGATATTGAAGATAGGAAGATAGGAATAAACTCATTACCAAAGTACCAACAGCAGAATCATTTTCTTTTCTCGTGACCCCGAAGTTTCATGTTTGCTGTCCATTTTCCTTCACCCAGCTCCCTGCAGGGAATGTCATCATACTCTGCCTCAGGTTGCCAATTTTTGCAGCATTTGTCATTCAGCTATGCAATCCTAATAGGCAGGACTGTAAGAGAAGGCTAAATATAACGATCCTCTTGGCCCTCGTTTATGTCAGAAACAATGTCAGTTTCTAGCCCATGTCATTGTGGGGGAAGGAAACTTCAACATGTAGCACAAAAGCGAACAAAAGATGTCTCCAAACACACTTAACATAACTCTTTTGCTTTCTTTTGGAGTATGACTCATGAGTTTTAAGTGATCAGTAGAGCCTCCGCTTCATTAACCCTCCACTCAAAATAGTCCTGTTACTTCTGATAAGAGAGGAGGACGTCACTTTATTGAGCATGGTGGCTGTTATCATCTACACCACAGTGGAAAAGCAGGAAAGAAGTGGGCAGGCCCCATGTATTGAAAAGAGGCAGTTTAGGTCCCCTGTTACATTTGCCAAGCCATTTCATTCCTCTAATTCTGGCAAGTGTGATCTTCACCAGCATTTGTAACATAGTTGGTGATTTTGGGCTGAGGGACAGACCTTTCTGAGAGAGCGGTGTAAGCTGAGTTACAGAAACAGAAGCTGACACCAGGTCTAAGTGTAATGCAACCTAATTAAAATTAAGAATGGTTGGGAACGTGCTTGGCTGTATTCTGCAGGCAATGAAAGGCTATTTCCCTAAAAATGCTATCTTGATGATTTGCCCCATTTATATTCTTGTCTTTTCATTTATTAGTTACCTAAACCTTATAAAGCAGAGCTTCCCCCATCCTCATGAGGCAGGTATGTATACAAATGGCAGGCACTGATGAAATGTTTACTGAAAAGATTAGCTTGTCAATGAGGCAAAGGATGGATATTGATCCCCTCTCTATGTTTGTCAACCTGTAACCTGTTTAAGAAATGGCCTACAGCAATGAAATCCAATCAAGCACTCTGAAGCTCCAGTTTTCTTGTAATATAGGGAGGGGATTCAATCACAATAAAGGAAATGAACCACTTATCATATAAATGAGACTAAGGCAATTAACAGGTTACAGGTTCCAAGTGAGGAGAGTTCTGGCTGCAATATAGGATTGAAAGATGGGTATTCTGTACACCTGAGCTTTCCTGTGATCTTTCTATGCGGAGAGGTTGTTATGTAGTTGAGTTAACAGGGTTAACAGAACCAAGTGCAGTGTGTGCCTCCCCTAACTAAACCCCTGTTTGGTAACTGTACTCAACATGTTCTCAAAGATGTGGCAAAAATAGTTTTCTTAGTAATTAATACCACTTGCCAGTCCCTGGGGCCACCTGAAAAACAAGGGTTTAGTTTTATGAGAGATGTGAGAGAGAGTGGAATTTTTATCTGATTCAACATCAGAAGAAAATGGTGTTTTTTCTAATATCATCCTCCTACCCCACTTCCTCCCAGTAATGTAAATCTCAGGTCTAAGCCGTGTTCAAGACCAGTGCTGCAACTGCCAGGCTGTAGAGAAAGTCTTCATTTGCTTGAATTGAAACAGTTTTTACTCACATGAATGAGCAAGAGGGCAGCTCTACTTACTGATGAGCGGAAGTAGACCCTCTCTTACCTCAAGCAGAGTGGATACTCATGTACAACATCCAATTTTAAGGTTCAGATCCCTACTCTGAAACAGAGAAAACAGCAGCTGATATTGAAGGATTTGCCATCTGGGGAGAGTGATCAATCCATTTGCTTTCTTAGGTCTGGGTTTCCATCTCCAGAAACACAATCCTGGACCCTATTGGGAAAATACAAAATCAGTTTTTCCAGTAAAGGTTTAGGTCTTGGTACTTGTGATGGGTTGACCTTGACTGGCCACCAGAAGCCCACCAAGCCACTCTGCCATCCCCCCTCCTCAGCAAGATGGGGAGAAAATAGGATGGAAAGCTAAGGATAAGCTAACAGGGTGGTCAAGGTAAGGACAGGGAGATCACTCACCAAATACTAGCGCTGGCAAATCAGACTTGACTTGAGGAAATGAATTTGATTTACTGCCAATTAATATCAGAGAAGGACAGTGAGAAGTAAAAACAAAACTAAAAGCACCTTCTGCCTGCCCACACCCTGCTCCTGGTGCCTTCTTACAGAAGCCACCCCTGCAGCCCCCCACTGCCAGAAACTTGCCACGTCAATCCAACACAGTACTTCAGTGTTTTCCAGCTGTACAGGTATGTCCCTGCAAGCATCTGATCAGGGCTTAACCTGGAGAAAGGAGTTTTCTTTTACTCTTGCATCTCCAGTGCACTTTCTTTTCCTTTTCTAAATATTATTTTTCCCAGTGGACGCCTTTATTGCCTCAAGTATGCAATGAAATAGACTTCAATTGATAAGCAGCCTTCAGAGCAGAGATCAGTAGAAGATTATACATGACAGCCAGTAATAAGTGAGAATTTAGTGAACTCATTGACTTGGGGTAGGCAAGGAGATACACAGCCCTCCATCCCTGCTCTTGGTGTGAGCTGTTACCACCAGTGAACCTGGCAATCTGTCCTGTCTGACATGGACATGACACGTGGCTCTAAGTTCAACCCAACAGTCTGTACCCATAACCCCAAGTCCCCTTTTGGGACAGTGATTTGAGCGCCCAAGAACCAAACAAGCATGAAGGCTTTTCTCTCCCTTTAGCTGAAGGCACAGAGAGACCACTGCTGATCTACAAGTCTTTCTGAACATGTGGCTTGCATTCACCTCCCTGTGTGACTGTGGCTGGGGAGCAGAACAAGCTTTTGTGCTTAGTTTACCACCAGTGCTGGGTTAGTTTGCAGTTTTTAGCACTTCACCTCGCTCAGGTAAATTGTGTTGCAAATGTTAGGAGCTGTGGTAGGTGCACATGTGCTGTGCTGCTTAGCTGCTTCCACCCTTCTGGTGATTGCTATTGCCGTGCCTGCCACCTCCCACATCCAGCCTCAACAATCTCTTCCCAGTAGAGTCAAGAGTCCTGGAATCTTGTCTCTTCTTTCCACGCCATTAAAAGCAAAATAATAGCACTTTAATATTAAAAAGAGTAAAATTAATGACTGGAGCTATTTCTCAGGAGTTTGAAACCTTTGTTTTGTGACTCAGACTGGTTCAGACAACAGGAATGGGATCTGAGTTAAAAGTAAATTTGAAAAACTTGAAATAAAGAAAAAAGCCAAGTGTTTCATATCCAATAATGCCGAATTTTTCATAAGTAATAAATTTAATGTGAAACAAAATGCTGAAATGAAGCTGTGGCATGGTGGTTTATATTCCAGGAACCCTAAGTACCATAAATATGCACAAAAAAATTGGTATAGACACTGAAATATTCAGGACAGAGTCAAACCCTTGAAGGGAGTTATGGCATTATCTTGCTATGTAGATACGTGGATGATCCAGTGTTCCCAGCTGGAAGTGCCTGCCACTCATTTGTAGGGGAGAGGAGAATTCTATGCATGGTTCCTTCTCTTCTCCCAATACTAAGTCCCCTAGAGACCTACTGTCTGCTTTGTTAATGATTAAGAGCTAACTACAGAAGGGCATGTATCAAGTATGGACATATTATATTGTGTCAGAATTGAGGAGGAAGCCTCAGCCTTGTGTCCCCTGTGCCTCTCCCCAGTATTAATCTTCTCAGTACATGAAATATTTTTCACCAATACATAACCTCACTTATTACTTCCTGCCATTAAGTGCAGCAAATACTCAGACGCTCTTCTGGAACATTTCCAAATGAAATCTCAGAGTCATTACATTAACCTTTTCCATTATAGAGCAGAAGGAAATTAGCTATTGGCACACACAGAAATACACAGAAAGCGGTACGATATTTTGCATAATTGTATTTTCACACTTTCTGACAATGCAAAGGGTTAAAGAAGAATGTTAAAAATCCTGCATGCTTCATTAAAAACTCTCAATTTCTCTATTTTCAGCAAAATAAGCCATCAGTGTTAGATTCTATAATTGACACCATTGCTTAGGGAACAAACCTATGAATCTTATTAGAGACAAATTCATTACTTTAAGTCCACCCTTAGGATGCAGAGCTCATAAAAGAAACCTCTGGAGGGTTCAGCTTAGGGGATGAGATGATTTCAGGCTGCAAATCTACAGATTTGCTGTAATTAACCTGAACTAATTATTGTCAGGCGATGGGTCAGACATCCTGGATAAAAGACCCTGACTGGTTCTGTGGTCTACTGGGTTTTCAGTAAGACAGCTGCTTGTTAAACAAAGAAAAAGTACTGAAAGCACAGCCCTATGTGTTCTTAAAGTAAGATAAATCTTTCCACTGGGAAAGAATAGCAGAGTCTATTTAAAATGCACAATCAAATGGCACAACTGAAATATATTAATGTTTAATACTAGCTCACAGCAGGTAACAATCAGTAGCAGTGGTCAAAAACAACTAGGTGGGCTAAGCTGGTCCGTATATGAAGTGAATGACTGTTTGCCTGTTTTTGCACATATCATGAGAAGGGATCCATTTGAACACTTTTTTATGCACTGCAAATACACTGTTACAGTCCTGCAGTGGATGCTGCCCTGTCACTATGCTTCCACCACTATTTTAACTTACATGCTTTTATTTTGCTAGCAAATATACAAACCTCTGCTAGATTTAACTCACTCAAGCCTGCATACAAGCAGTGAGATAGATGTGTCCCCATGGTGTAGATAGGAGTCCATCTGTGTGACCTGAGGATAAGGGGATCTGGCTGCACTCCTGGGGCTGGCAGGGACTGGCTGTCCTAAAGTGGTTTATTGGATAGGTCTATTTGAGCTTCTAAGCATTGATGTTTAATACGAGATAATCTTTTGCTTCTGATTACTTCTTATTTAACCCTCTGACCCTGTAAATATTAAGAATAGCTTACAGTGCATTGTTTCAATTTCCCAATTAGGGCATCCTTCTAACAACATTGCATCTTCCTGTTGAGAGGGCAGGAGGGACAATGCCAGGTAAAAAGTGCCTTTTCACCATCCTTTTGTCAAGGTCCTTTGCTGACCTAGCTGTACTTTGGCCTTATTGAAGGACAAGCGTTTTGGTCTTGATGTAAACAACACCTTTGATGTTTGCAAGATTGCCTCTGTTGGCTGTTCCCTTGTTTACAACTAAAAGCTGGACCCATATCCTTTGCTGTGCTCTGGCCTCAAGTCCTTTTCCACTTGCACTTCACTCATGCTATCTTAGTACTTCTGTTGCATACTCCTACAACAGGAGAAAAGTCTCCACAACCCTCGCTTCACTGTGACTCACTAGCTCGTTAACCCTCATTAGCTGTGACTGGTATTTCAGATGTGGTTTGGTCAGGAAACCATAGGTTGAAGCAGACCCAAACTATTCTGTCAGCCCAGATGGTATGGCAACATGGGATGGAGGAGCCAAACTCCTTTCGTATGGCTACATTTAGCTGGCAAAACAAGGACAAGAAAAAGAGATTTAGATGATACTAAAGGGATGCTACTCACTTTGTCCTTCTGTTCTGCAGATAGCATGCTACCCATCACCCCTGCCCACCTTGGGCTACAACACGCTCTCCTAAAGAGCCTCTGCAATGTCACCAGTCCTGGAGTGTGGTAGAGGTGAGAGCAGGTAATTTTTGCAATTCTGCTATATGGGAGAAAAGCAAGCAAATTATTTCCTTGTGCATTTGGATCAGTAGAGGACATTCTGAGAAGTGGTCTCTCCCTGAGAAGTGCAACTTAGGGCAAGATTATTGCGGGCTTGCTCTGTGCCTCTTTATGACAGATATGACAATAAAAACTAGTTACCAGTGAATGAAAACCTTAACAGCAGCAGGAAAAGCTGCAGTTATCATGCATCACCACTGTATGGCACTGCAGACTAATTACTCTGGTGTATCCCAGAGATGAGGCATTGCTATAGCAGACCCCCAAGAAACATTTCGTTAATATTAAACTGTAATCCTATTACCTTTAGAGGTTCTCAGTGCTATTAATCTCGCAGTTTCTAAATCAGCAGTTTAAAACCAGATTATCTGAAAACCACAGTGCCATGAACACTTTTGTGTGTGCACCATTTTTAAGCACAGAAGCCAACAGGAGTCAAAATAATAACAATAAATTTATATTTTCAGTATTTTTCTTTTAAAGAATATTCCATGTGTAATTTAAATTTCATCAGAAAAGCATCAGCCATGGAACAATTATTTTTGTAATCTATTTATGTTAAAGATAAAATAAACATGAATAATCAGGTATGAATTATCTCATCCACTGTCTATTATAAGTAAGTCCTCTATTGGGCTAGTATAAAATTGCTGTCAGATTTATATCCTTGTGCCAAAAGGAATAAATAAAATGCACTACAGAAGAATTCTTGGGTTTATATCTGGAAATAGATTTCCAGAGTTAATTCACATCCTAATAAAATACTTTTTGGAAACTCACTAGTGGTGTTGCAAAAAATCTTACTACCAGGACCAAGCAAAAACTAACTTCATGCTGACAGAACATGAAGAATTTGTTAAACATTTGTGTATAAATGCTTACGTAAGCTTGTAAGTGCTTAAGTAAGCACTTGCATGCTTTTTGAATTCCAACCTGAATTAGGTCTCCGTTTCTATTACTTTCTCCTACAGGGATGGAATCTGCAAGAGTACTTTCGGTTTTGGTCTCTTCAATTTTCTGACCATTCTCGTTTGTGGTTTGCATATCTGGTTACTATCAGATTAAAGCAACTGCTCATTTCTGTCTCTTCGTAATTCCGCTCTCTTCAGATTTTAGTCTGAGTGCAGTTTAAACTGTCATTTGCTCTAGATAAATCCTTATAAAATGGGTGGGAGAGGAAGGATGTCCAGGGCATGGACTCCCAATAGATAAATATAGAAATTATTGCTTTGAGAAAATAATTTATTCCTAGAATTTTTAGCTTCTCTTATAGAAATTGTAGGGAATGTCTCCTCCATCTCAAAGGTAAAAGCCAAGTAACCTGGAATTATAGTGTCTCCAAGAGCTGAGACATTTCAGTTCAAAACTTCACACCAAATTAATTTTGTACAGGCTGCATCATCACCTCTCCCAGGGGAATTATGGACTGTCTTGGATTGCATCCTTTCCATTCCCCAGTCAGTAAGGAGGATGGGTGGTGCAACCCATGGACCATATTTCCTTTTATTGTTGAGGTGCCTGCTCATCTTTGAGAAGTGGCAATACTAAGATAAAAAGAGATCAACCCAGAGCCATCTTTCCTCTTCCTCTGCAAAAGAGCTATATGACATTAAATTACCTGTTTACAAAATAGATTATATATAAAGCTGTATTAAAGAGGTGAAATGGCTGGAAAAAAATAAAATAAGAAAATGGAATCTGCTTTGAAAGTTTATTTTAGAAGGCTGAGAGCTGCACTTTGCCACTAAAGTAGCATCTATGAATTGTTTCTGTGCTGGAGACCTTTTCAGCTGATATTAAAAGAGCTACTGATAAAGCTTGATGATGTTACTTCTGCATTAATGCAACAGCAGTTGCATGGAGATGGTACAAATTGTTGCATTTTTTATTAAGAGCTCTTCCTTGTCCTCTGAGGTTTCTATAGGCAATGTGACCCATGACTGCTATCAGCAAACTGAATGCAATCCAAATAGTTACATCTCTATGTAACTTCAATCACCTACTGAGTTATGTCTAATAATAGTAACTATTTGTATTTTTGATATTGTATTTTACACTTCAACAATTCCTATTTCTGACTGCAATGTAATAGTTGAGCTCTGTAGGAAGTTATTCCAGTCCCATAAGTGAATGAATCTGAATCCCTTCCCCAAGAGTTACCTTCTTAAAATAATTATTGGAAAAAAAATGAAAGAGTAATAATTAGTCCAATAATGGCTCTGGTGAAAGGAAACCTACATTAAATCATATTGGATCTCTGGAACATTAGATTAGGCAAATTAAGCATTTTATTTCTCTTTATAATCCTAAATCTATAGTAGGACTAAGACAGCGCAGTGCTGGGTGTGAGAGGGGAAATAACTATCAGTTGTGAAATATCTTTAGGCTGTTTAGTAACATTACCATTCACAGCCACGGAATACGTTGTATTTTATTGTAAACTTTGTTCCTTAGAGAAGTATAAATCTTGGAAGTGTGTCAATACTTGGTAAAGTAAATAGTCTCTAGAGGCAAAAAATGTTTAAGACCGTTTATCAAGTATAAGAAGTTGATAGCAATTAAAATCAGAACTGTTTATGTATAAACATAAATTGCAGAGGTAGTTTAAAACTGGCCACTAAAAATCTCGGCTAGGTGGAAATTCCAACAGCAAAAGACTGCAAAAAGCAACATCTGAATTGTAAGAACTGGTTTTGTAGCATACACTTTTTTCCTTAGGGACAGTATTTTCTATACAATTTTATTTCATTAAGAGAAATATATTTATTTATTTATTCATTTATTTATTTTCACATTCAGGCATCCTTAACCCTCCTTCTCTCCCCCTCAAAAAAACAAAACCCACCAAACAATGGGCAAAACCAAGAGAAGTTGGATAAAATAGTGCTTGCGTTAGATGAGCACTAAACCAGATTACATATCAATGCTCACTTTTCCCCCGAAGTGATACAGAGAAAGATGGGGACTTTTTGAAGTTAATTACTGTAATAATTAATGATGAATATTTTATAAGGGACTGTTTTTACAACCTTTTGTATTATTGTGTATTTAAATGCAATTATTAATTATGTCTCTTTAATGCACATATCCATGGGACCTGATGAGATGCATTCACAGGTCCTGGGAAAATTGGACAATGAAGTGGCCAAGCCACTATTCATCACATTTGAGAAATTGTGAGCATCTGGTGCAGTTCCCATTGACTGGAAAAGGGGAATAATAGCCTCCATTTTTAAAAAGGGGATTAAAAAGAAGACCTGGGAAACTACAGGCCAGTCAGTGTCACCTTAGTGCTTGTCAAGATCATGGGCCAGAGCCTCCTGGAAACTGTGCTAAAGTGCATGATAAATAAGGAGGCGATTGGTGACAGCCAACATGTCTTCCCTAAGGGCAAATTGTGCCTGATGAATTTGGTGACCTTCTACAATGGATTTACATTGTTAATAGACAGGAGAGACTGACATCTACCTGGACTCAAGCAAAGCATTTGACGCTGTCACACATAGCAAATTTGTCTCTAAACTGCACAGGCATGGGTGTGATGGATGGACCACTTGATGAATCCATTCAGTGGATCAGGAGTTGGATGGATAGTCACACTCAAATTGTTGTGGTCAACAGCTTGATGTCCAAGACATCACATCCTTGTCTCTAAATTGGAGAGACATCAATTTGATAGGTGGACCACTCGGTGGATAAAGAACTGGCTGGATGGC